>CBVK0100020109.1:0-43122 GCA_900067695.1 Picea abies
TTATAGTACACTCATCACTTTACTTTATTATTTAAATAATTTCTTCTTTTCACTATTTTGACTACTTTGACCTTTTGGGGCTTCTAGATGACTCATGAGGGTTCTCCAACTTCACATGGCCATAACTCTCTGACCGTGAGGAGTTATGTGATGTTCCACATACCAATGGAAATGACAAGACATGTACTATCCATATAGAATAGTCTTTCCTGCAAATATATCAAAACTCATACCATTATCCATCAAACAATCTTGGGTCCATTACCCAAACCTTTGTGCTATTGGACTTTCTTCAAGGGTTAACATCAACGACAACCAACCCAAATAATCAATAAACTCTGTCGTCATCTTATTCTGGAAGTGACTGCCATGATCAATGACAATATCCTTTGGGATACTGAACCAATATATAACTTGATTGAATACAAAAAGTGATGCATTCACACCATCGAATTTAATAGTAGGCATGGCCTCAACCCACTTAGTAAAATAATCAATGACCACAAAAATATGATGGTGCTCCCCAGCCGAAGTTGGATTATAGTCCATGAAGTCCACACCTTACTTGGTGAAGGGACCAATGGTGATGAATGGGTGAAGAGGGTAGGGTACGAGTGCATATTACGAGTGAACACCTAGCAAGGGTGATACTTCTTGATCTCTTCTATCCAATCTTTAAAAAATGACGGGAAAAAATAACCAGCTCACAATATTTTTTGTGATGTGGTAAGCTCAGATAAGTGACCACCACACGCCCCACTATGACATTCATTAATAATGGATTCAGGATCCCCGTGAGTCAAAAAATGATGTAAAATAACATCCACCCCTCGACGATACAATGTGTCATCGATAATGAGGTTGTTTTTGGTCTGATGGCGTATACGCCATCGATCACCTCTTGAAAGATGTTGGGGAAGCTTAAGAGTTTTAAGGTAGATTAGAATATCTCCATACCAGGGGTCCTAAGAGGAGATAAGGAAGATGTGTTCATCGATGAATGAATCGTCATGAAAACTATCCTCATCCTGCCTAGGGAAGTCTGACATTAGTTCCATAAAAACTAGCGATTTATTGGATTTCACGGAGGAAAAATCAAGATCAAACTCCTGCAAAATGACAATACATTTGTTGTATTTCCCCCCTAATATATGCCTTGTAAGGACGTATTGAAATGGATTGATATCAAAAACCATGGTAGTCTTGCATATTAATATATAGTGACATAATCTCTAAACCACATGCACGGTTGCTAAGGCTAGATTTTCTACGTGAGAGTACTTAAGTTCATGACCAATTAGATTTCAGTTAAGGTAATAGATAACATGTTCATGGAGCTTGTCATATTCTTGAATGAGAATCATACCAACCTTCCCTTTGTACACAACAATATAAAGCAAGAAATATCTATTGTAGTTTGGGGGCTTCAACAGAGGTGTTGACACTAGGGATTTCTTAAGAGACGTATGAAACCCTTAGTTATATTGGCATATTTAGCTATGAAATGACACGGGAAGTTATGCTTCCCATGTAAACCCTGAAATTGCAAAATATTGTGTCGGAGAGGCAATCAAAGTATTTCCTAAATATTCATGGGGTCCACCATAATCCCATGCTCAAAAACTATGAATCCCAAAAGGCAGCCATACCTAATGCAAAAGATGCATTTGTGTGAGTTCAATCGAATGTGATAATAGAGAAATATTTCAAACACTAGACGAAGGTGATTTAGATGATCAACCCTCTTGTGAGAGTGAGTAGAGATATCATCTAGATAGGATTTGACTATATGCTTAAGGTCATGGAACATGAAGGTCATGGCACGTCGAAAAGTTTCTCCAGAGTTTTTAAGGCTGAAAGGCATTTTACGGTACACAAATATGCCCCAAGGACAAATGAACATTGTCTTATGTTGATCCTTGGGTTTAATTTGAATTTGATTATAACCTGAAAATCCATTAATAAAATAAAATACCTTGCTTCCTGCACACTCATCAATAATATGATCAATAAAGAGAGTGGGGAAGTTATCTTTAGGATAGGCTTTATTTAGGTCCATAAAATCCATACATACACAGGTAGATCCTTACTTCTTATCTATGGTAACATGATTGGATACCCATTCGGTCAAGGGAACTGGGTAGATGAAGCCAACATTAAGCAGCTTCTCCACTCGGTCAAGGGAACTGGGTAGATGAAGCCAACATTAAGCAGCTTCTCCACTTATGCCTTAATAGTGGGTGACTTCCTAGGATTTACAGCCCTAAGTTGTTGTCTAAAGGGATTAGCTTTAGGATAAGTTTTAATTTCATGTTTGACAATAATGGGGTTGATCCCTAACATCTCTTCATACGAACAAGAAAATACATATCAGAATTCCTTAAAGAGATCGGTGTAAATATGAATTTCTTCAGGTGAACAATCTACATGGATATATATGTTTTCAATTTTACCAGGGGTTCGAGAGATTTCGATCGTGATGGTAGGGGAAATGTTTTCCATGTTTTCTTTAGCATATATACCATGCATATCTAATGGAACCATGACGTGACCAACTATCTCACTCATGGTGGACCTAAACTCATCTTGTTCAATCCTCTCAATCTTTGGGAGAGAATAAGATCTATGATGAAGGTCGTCCCAAGGCCCATCGGGACCGGACATGGCCTCCAATATTGCTTCATTCAAGGATAAATTATCATAAAGGTGGTCCTATTAACTAGATGAGTGTGCAACCCATATGGTATCTAAGATAGGATCCACCTCTTCCATCCACAAGTAGGAAGTATCTGGGTCTGTAGTAGCTTCTTGTATAGCCTGATATGCAACCTCTTCTATAGAAAATGACATTTCTATCTCGATGTGTGAGTGACCTTCATACAACATATCCAAAGAAGGTAGGGTCCATGGGTCATTAAAATATGAAGTACAGAATGGAATGGACCTTAATGATGACAAAGACTCATTGGAGATGGAATTAATGTACAAGATTGATGCCGAGAAATCAAAAGTTCCCATCAAGGAGGAATACATTCTGACACCAACATTCTCAATTTCTTGCTGAGAATTATTGATAACAGGGACCGAAGGTCCCACCGATGCGGAAGAACTAGAGTGCACAAAAGATAATTGGTTGATTATCACAATATTCCCTTTGTGAGGAAAGAACAAAACGTGGATCATTGATGACACAATGGTTGTCATGGTGTAAGTCCAATTACGCCCCAGTAAAAGATTATAGTCAAGGGGTGCATAAACCACCTCAACTTCAACCTCCACAGTCTTACTGCCTAACTAGACCGGGAAGGAGGGAAGGATACCATGGGGTCTAAAAGAACATCCATCAAATGTAGTTAACATGGAAGGATACCATGGGGTCTAAAAGAACATCCATCAAATGTAGTTAACATGGTCATAGATTGAGAAAGCATCAGAAAGCCAATGGATTTCCAACAATATAGAGACATTACATATGTTGAAGCACCTCCATCAATGACAATATGTTTGATGGTAATATTCATACTTTCCACGTGGACTTGAAAGGCCACATGGTAAGGTAAGTGAGGCTTGACATCTGTGACATCGAACTTGATAAGTTTTGAGACACACGGGACTAGATCTCCCAACAAAGATAGCAAGGCATTCCTTTGTGTTGGAAACGTCTGGAGTACCTTCAAAGATGACATCGCACATGAAATTTGGCCCAAATCCTTGACAATTGAGTAATTTTGGGTGGCTCTGGAATTAGGATTGTGTGCAGAGAATTTAAGGACTCCTTTCAGAATGTGAGGTGGAGGTTCAAGATTATCAATATGCAAAGGTGTTTTCGGAGGAGGAGGCTCTAGACCTAAAACATGTTACAAAGAACCATAATCGTGATCCCTAGTGGCTACACTAATCTCATATTAAACCATATTGATGCATTGATTCCCACCATCATGTGCCGAGGTATTTTTACTTCCGCTCGACACATTTTCGATGTTGGAGGCTCTCAAGGTCATATTTTGATTATGTGGAAATGGGTTAGTCAATAGATCAAGTTGTTGTGTTATGAGCCTCAAAGCTTCCTCAATTTGGGGGAATAGGTGGGTAAGGTGATCTTATTTACAAATATTACATGGAAACTCCACCTTCCTCTTTTCTTTATTGCCCTCACCAACATTATTGTTATTATATTTATCATTATTATGTTTGTCCTTGCTTTTATTGTTATTATTATTACCACCCTTTTGATTATTATTATGATTTTTCTTCTTTTTCCCTTTGGGTTGTTGATTACCTTTTGGGTTTATTGACTGTACGGAGTGTACATCTGCCGACTGGATGGATGAGGAAAAATATGTAGCTTGTCCTACTATATAATAGTTAGGAGACAAATCATTTAGTTGTTTTGTCACCTGGTCTGCAGACTTGGCACCTGTGGAGCCTATGATGCCATCGGCATGAGGCCCAAGCTTTTGTCTAGGATCGTAATTTGACCGCATTGTGTTAGGAATAATTTTGTAGATAATCCTAGATTGATCATATATAATATCCAATTGTCGATCTTTAAATATGGCTTCTTCCTCAGACATCACTTCAGATGTAGAAACGTCCTTCGAAATGTAAGGCAATATGAATTTGAGGAACCAATCCAACAGAAACTATGGAGGAGTGTAAGCTTTAATCAACTTCTTCCTTCTATGCCACTCTTGAATATGATATGAGATGTGGGTGTATTTATCTTAACGAAATGCTGATAAAAGTTCTATGTCGACATTGTAATGGACTGACAATTGAAAGTGGTTGAGAAAAATCAATACCATCTCATTGAAATTTTGATAATTTCCCCCAGGTAACTCGATGTACCATTTTGTGACAACCCCCATAAGGGTGTGTTGAAACAGTCTTAAGTGAACAAAATCGTCATTAAGGGAGTTAGACAAGCACCATAGGTGAAAGGTAGTCATATGATCACCTGGGTCCTCACCACTCTTATCCTCAAACTTTGGAATTTCAGAAGGAATCTTGGTAGGAATGGGGGGCCGTGATAGATCATGACACACTGCGTCATTCATCAATTTTGACAAGTCTAGAAAATTCAGCGTGGCTAGAAAAGGGAGTTGTGGTTGTTGCGTCTGAGACCATGCACCCAAGAAATAATGGTTTTGAGAGATCGCAGGATAAGAAGGGTTTTGGTATACACCATGGACCTATATGGTAGGATAATATCCTCCTCCCAATTGATTCATAAAAGGTTGTAATGACATCATCATTGAGGGGGTCGATTGTGAGGAAAAAGTGACATGATATGGATTACTCATGTGAGGATATATATTTCCCCCGGATGAAGGAAATTTGTGTGGGGGGTGCCCATACTCTAAAATTGACTCCCCCTTAGTGAAACACCAGAGGGTAGAGGAAGGTTTTCCATAATAAAATGGTTTGTAGGAACATGCATTGTGGAAGAAGGATGTACAGATGGGATATAAGAAGTAGAAGGAACGCCCATTTGAGCACTCCGCCCTTGAAAATTATGGCTAGGATTGGGTCCGTAGGAAGGAGGATTCCAATCTCCTATAGTGGGACTTGGTTGAGGGATATGATCCACACCAAACAAAAGAGGAGTATAAGGAGGCCACGTGCCCCCAGACCCAAAACTAGGATTAAATACGTTAGATGTTAGAATGGAGGATGACAAGTGTGAAGTCATATCTGGCATACCAAAAGAGAACGGATTGGAGGCCCAAGGAATTGATCAAGTACTATGATTAGGAATATCGCTTGGGAATATAAAAGGATTCGTCCCCATGGACTAAGCAGAGACCACGAGATGGGTAGCATTAAGTGAGGGAGTCTCTGAAATCCAAACAACCAATGATGAGGGAGTCGAGGGGACTCCACTAATAATAGCATAGGTTGGAGTTGAAGGGATTCCTGACACACTCATATATGAATCAGTACTCATGGTAGGATGATCGTGAGCCTAACTGGTCTACATGCATGTACCACCTTTATTAGCTCTACGCCTTTTAGGAGGTGACTTTGGTATTAGACCAAAATGTGGTAATTGATTCAAAATATGGAGAGACTAGTGGGGAGGTTGGTATTGCTCCATGATGACTTAGAACTTGCAATGCAAAAAAAAATCCTAAGGCCACCTAATAAACAAAGAGCACACTCCTAAATAAAAATAAAGGCCAATGCACACAAATAGGATATGATGGTTGAAGGGACCTCTCTAACTAAAGAAGGTATGCCTCTCCTGGGAGGGGATGAGACTCCCAAACAATAGAGTAGAGGTAGCAAAATCAGTTATAAGGATCCTCATTGGCTTCATAGCACAGTCGGTAAGATTCCTCCGGAGATAAAATCCTCCATAAATTTGGTGTGTTGCATGATCCCTATCTGACTCAGGATACCTACAAAATAACCCCTGCAAGCAACCTGTGTGGATACCTAGGTCAAGAAACTAATATCACCATCGTATAACCAATGCTTTTGGTGAGGATTCGTGGGTCCGGTCCACCGTATGGACATGGTATAAAATCATGAAGTCTCAAAAGCACCGCCTCTCACAAAGGTAAAGGCACTAGTGAAACCCCCAGATACAAATAGAACCCCAAAAATATATCTGACGCTGGGAAGGTATTAGAGGGTTATCTCTACAACCAACTTCATGTGACCTCGTTCTTAACTCCAGTGTGAGCAGAGCCTCCTGAGGACACCAATTATACAATGGGTTTCACCTCTCCCTTGTCATACACATACATTGAGTTTTATATCCTTGGAGAATTTTACTCACAAAATCATATTCCAAGTCCCTAGATCCTGAACTTGTTTGTGTACCCTAAAAATAAAATCATCTCTAATCAATTTTAATTATTCAATGTTAATTTTAAAGGCTTCTTCTTACTCAAGAGGTGTGATCGTGAAACTAATGGTATTATGACTCAGCATATAAAAAAGAAGCAAATGTAAAAACACTTCTAAGTACTAGTATTGAGTTTCAAAGAAATGGTATACTTATAAAAGTTATGCATAAGAAGAAATATCTTCAATTTCAATGAAGTGAAATCTTTCCTAACATGCCAGAACTAATGTAATGCAGACAAAAGTGCAAATTCTCTAAATAAAATGAAAAAAAAAAACCATTTTTTTTTGCATTTTCAATATAATGAGATGAAAATGAAAGGAATGAATAAACAACCTCTCAGGAATACCCTAATGCAAGCACAAGAATACAAGATGATAAGGGCACCAATAAGTGACTACCCATACTAGAATGCAAGCACAAGAAGACAAGACGAGAAGGACACCAATAAGCGACTACCTAGACTAGAATGTAAGGACAACAAATGTGAAAACATGACAAGGAATGAGTTCACCCAAAAGAAATCAATAATGAAGTAGCTTCCTATCACTATGTAGGCACTCAACAGACAAGATAGGGACTTGAGAAGTCTCAAGAACCAACAAAACTCACCCAACAAACACTAAACCTAGCCAAAAATACTTAGAAAATAGTGTACACGATTGTTCTGGGAATAGAAGTGTATGTACATGCCCTAAACATAGAAAACATGCGTATGTACGTGACTTTCAAGGGAAATCCTATGTATGCCAAGAAAGACACTGCTTGGGAAAGGGTTAGGCCAATAAATTCAGATACAAAGAAAAACAGA
The DNA here is from genome assembly GCA_900067695.1 of Picea abies. Classification (NCBI taxonomy): domain Eukaryota; kingdom Viridiplantae; phylum Streptophyta; class Pinopsida; order Pinales; family Pinaceae; genus Picea; species Picea abies. The sequence goes on from CBVK0100020109.1 coordinate 7,665, forward strand.
GGTTGTCAAGCAACGAGTGACACATAAACTTAGGAAAACATAGAGCAATGAAAGAGAAAAATCTCCAAATAACCCCAAAAGGGAGATATCCCTAATGGAGTCGCCAATTTTGTTATGAGGAAAATATCTCTATGTCTTGGGGTAAACCACAACAGATGGAATGACACCCAAAAATAAACTCTAATCTCAAGTATGCTATATAAATTAAAATTCTAGCAAGAGAAGGCTATAATCCTACCTTTTCTGGACATCTCAAGAAGACCACCGTTGAGCACATGACCCAAATATTTATACCTGCAACTTGTCCTCAACAACCAATATATGGAAGTATGTGGAAATGATATATAATTTTAGCATATAAATGAGCATAATCCATTAACATACATAAAAAATATGCACATGGAAAGTAATACAAATATTTGCAATATATCAATTGGACGAGAAAATAGTATTTCTATTAATGCAATCGACATAAGTACATAGGTGAAAAACTTATGTAACGACACATATCATAACTAAGAAACTAAGTCCCTTCAGCTGGGCCTCCACCACTTCAATCCTCCATAAAGGAAAGATCACAAATAAGGGATGAAGACTCAATTATGAGGTGAAATTTCTCCATAGTGTCTTTGCTCTCAATGATGAATTGTCCTCAAGGCCTGTATATGGCTCAATTTATAGACTCCAAATGGAATTGAAGGGTCGAATCAAAGTATTTCTAGTATATGGAAGTTCTAGGATCATGGGTCATGTGACATGGCATGGAAACCTGACATAGTTTTTGATTTTTGAGTACCAAACCCGATGTACATAGGTTGTAATGGAGAAACCTACATATACGCGAGTTGTCTCACTATAGGTCATGTATATGGAAAACAATATGTATTTTTGGCTCTCGAGTGAGCAAAAAAGTGTAAATGAAGTATGTAGAGGGAAATGGAAGGCCATCAAAAAGAGCTGCATGGAGTGTGGAAATTTTTTCTATAACATATGCCCTCTAATGTGTGAGGTAAAAGGAGTATCCGCGATGGACGAAATACATTATAATTCCTAGAAGTGGAGTAATGAAGACTCAGCTGGAAGTACTAGTTACTCATGAGAATATTACAATTCATATTGAATCAGTACGCATGGCTTCCAATATGAATTACACTGCAGATCCATGTGGATATATATCAAATAGTTGTTCATGGACATGAATAGGAAATACAAAGTGGAAATTTAACAGAGGTTTTCATAGTTATGAAAACAACACAGTGGAGTCCAGTCTCAAAATCAACCGAAGATATATGTATACAATGGAGTATAATATGATATTCCATGGTCACTGAAGCCATATAGGTACTGGTCCAATGAAAGACAACATCAGATATGGGGTGCTTCTATGGTAACCTGGAGGTCTTATACACTATCCGCCGAAGGTGAAAGTGTCAATCACAATGAGATTTCGTTTGATTACCGATCATTAAGGTATATCGTTAGCAAACGTGAGACAATCTACCAATAATGAAAGTAGGTGTCAAGGCACTGAGTAAATTTAATAAGTGTGAATAAGGGTGTTGAGGTTGAACAATTGAAGAATCCATCGAACAAGATACATTGATGTATTCCCAACTATCGATGGCGGGAGAACCTGCTACTGATTACTGCAAGCCTCTAGGTACTCATAGGAATCCATATCTCAATTCTAGAATAGATGAGTTGAAATTGATGGAAGGAGACCCGCTAAAAGGAGAGCATTAAGACATCTCTCATCATCTAACGCAAGGTACAAATCAATAGATTGGTGATTAGTAGGATCTCGGAGGAACAGGATGTTCATAGACTAATGAACATGTGCATCTCTCGCATGCACCAGATGAAACTAGCACATGAAAGAGAACCATTGAATAGAAGCCAATGAGGAAAACTGCCAACAAAGGTGAGGAAACCACCAATAGGGATAATGGAATCCAAGGCACTGCATGAATCCCAATGTGTGAATATATTTATTAACGTCAAACACAAGGGAAACCTCCCACTCAGCGACCAATGAGGAGATTTCATCTGATGGGTTCAAGGTTACCTACCAATGATGAAATTAGGCCCAGGGTGCAAGCTAAGACAACAACTTCATGTGATTATGAGATTCACTTAGGGTATGGCCGAGATGCAAAGTCAAGAGTTCCAAGGAGTGGCCGACACAATATTATACTTCCTTTGAAAAACAACATGAGACAGATGGATAACTCATGGAAGATATACTTAACACTAATCATTGAAAAAAGTTTGCGACGTAGGAGGAATAAAAAAAATATCCATAGGGATTGGAAGAATAAACATTTGAAGGAGTAGACTCTAAGTAATGAGCTCAACTTCCTAAGGTCACGTTAAACCAAAACCTTGGATGAAATGGACTCAAGATTTTTTCTCTATTATCTGCTACACTTTGGATCGCCGAGGGGTAGATAATATTTTTCATCACTGCTTGAATCATGAGGAGGATGAGGTTGTTCTCAATGACCGTCATAGTGGGGCATGTGGTGGTCATTTATCTGGGCTTGCGATAAGCCCCAAAAGATATTGTGAGGCAATTATTTTTGGCCATTAATTTTTAAAGATTGCATTGAAGTGGTCAAGAAGTGTCACCCTTGTTATATGTTCGCTCATAAAATGTGCTCGCATGCATCCTTTCTTCACCCAGTCATTACCATCGGTCCGTTCACTAAGTGGGGGGTGGATTTCATAGACTACAAACCAACATCGGTTGGGGAGATCTAATCTAGATTTAGGAGCGGAACGAACTAATTAACAGACTGAATAAAATAAACAGAGAGATATGGATAACAACATGAATATCCAGTGAACATTATATTCTATTGAATAAATGAAATAGGCTAAAACTGTAAAAATGTAGAACTGAAACAACTTGCTTGAATGGTGGTAGCTATCTCTGAGAATAAATGTGGATGCTATGCACATCCGTTTGAGAAAAATGATTACAATGAGGCTCCATAATCCTTTTTAATATTACTCATGAATTCCAAAACACTAGACATCCAAAAACCTAACCCCAGGAGGTGAGATGCGAAAATTCATGTGGGCCCCTGTTGGTAAGTTGGTACCTCAAATTCCTAGGGTCATAAATTTTGCATACGACCTCTGTTTTAGGTGTGTGATAGACCATTGTAAAGGTATTTTTGAGAAATACAAATTACATTGTCAAACTCTAACCTTGTCTATAGTTTGACTGTGGCAAGACAAAAAAACACTTCTTGGGGCCCCAAAATGGCCCTGGAAGTATAGAAAGATGTACTAACATTAAAACATCCAAAATAAGCCAGTAAGATTCAGTGGGAGGCTACGAGTCTCCTCCTAGAAGATGTGTAGGGATTCAGACATCCCTGGAAGTGTAGAACCCACAATTACAAATAAGTACAAAAGAACATGCTGAACTAAAAAATGTCAAGAGGACCCAATTGGAATAGGTGGGTGGACACCAATATCCATTTGGATCAGTCCTCCCCCTTTAGAAAGAAATGGTATCCATTGAATTGATTTCTCCCATTAGGTGAGGAAAATTCTATTGAATTTGGCCCCAGGTGAGCCACTTGCCTTGGTGTAGGAGCTGCTCTTCCTTGACAACCTGACAAAGCTGGATCCCTTGCTTACAAGTGCCCTTTACCTGTGTGTCCACTATCTGATTAGTGGATGCATGTTCCATGCAGCTAGGGTTTATATCTATTGGTGTCAACTGTTCTGCAATCTCTAAGGTGTCCACTAATGGTGGAAAATATGGCCGAAGGAGGTCCATATTGAACATTGGGTGCAAGCCAAGGAAGGGTGGAGTGTTGAGTTCAAAAGAATTCCTACCCTCAACCTTGGTGATAGTGTAAGGCCCATAGCAAAGTGAGTGGAGATTCTTATGGGGCCCTATAAGACACTCTCTCTACAAATGTAACCATAACTTGTCTTCAACCCAAAACCGGTGCGGTACCCTGTGTTGATCATGGCGTTGCTTGTACTTAGAATTGGCTTTCTACAAAATATCATGGACCTGTTGGTGGATGTGCTAAATATGATCAATTAATCTGGTGGATATTTTAATCTTAGACTGAACATGGGAAGAGTCTGTCTGTGTGGTTGCAAGAGCTAGTGCAACATCAATGGGACCCAAGGGTTGGAATCCTAGTCCCACCTGAAATGGGCTATGGCCAGTGGAGATATGGAGAGCCCTGTTGTAACTATGTTGAACATAGGGGAGACTTTGTAACTATGTTGAACATAGGGGAGACTCTCATCCCATGTATGTGGATTCTTAGAGTTGGACATGTGTAGGATGTGCACAATCGTTCGATTGATGACCTTTGTTTGACCATATGTTTGGGGGTGGAAAGAAGTGGATTTAGTGAGATTGGTGTCCAATAGTGACTAGAGACTCGACCAAAATGTGTTGAAGAACCTGCTGTCCTGGTCAGAGATGGTGGTTTGTGGTATCTCAAAATGGATGCACAATCGTTCGAAGGAGAGCTTGGAAGTATCTTCCACTATGATGTTCTTCTTGCAATATATGAGGATGCCCATCTTTGAAAATTGATCAATGACCAAAAATACACAAGCATTGCCTTGCTTGGTGGACAGAAGGCCAAACATGTAATTCATTGAGATGGATTCCCTCAGCTTCTTAGGAGTAGGAAGAGGGGTGTATAAGACTTGCTTCTTGATGGATAGCTTGGCCATGGCATAGGTAGTGCAATATCTTATATACTTTCATATGTCCTATCGAATTTTTGGCCAATAAAAATGTTTCTATAGAACGACCACAATTTTCTCCATGCCAAAATGTCCTTCCATCCGACTGTAGTGGGATTCCCAAATCATCTTTGCACGATCGCTTGCAGGAACACAAAGATGACCCATATGGCATAATAGTGTGTCCTGAATGTGAATATCAATGGCATTCATGCCTGTACCTAAGAGATGATAGGTGGTGGCAAAGTACGAATATTCCTGATAATGTTGGGGCCACTTAGACGCCTCATGTCCACAGGAATGGAGCACAATGGTGAGTGAAACCATGAGAGGTCGACTGAGGCAGTGAGTGACATGATTTGTGCTCCCTGTGTTATACTTGATGTTGAGATGGAACTGCTACAGGTAGGTGGACCACTTCTGATGGTTATACTTGATGTTGAGATGGAACTGCTACAGGTAGGTGGACCACTTCTGATGGCTGTCTTTTTGCAACTTCCTCTGTGTCTTTATGAAGTGCAGAGGCTTGTGATCATTGTGGATGATCATCTCCTTTCCCATAATGTAATGTTTCCATTGACAACATGCTTGTACAATGGAATACATTTCCTTTTCATATATGGGGTATTTCCAGACAATATCTGAGAGTGTATTACTATGGTATGCCACCGGATGACCGTTTTGAGTGAGAAGTATGCCTACATCATAGTCAGATGCATTGATCTCAATCTCGAATGGTTGTTCCAGATCAAGCAAGGAGAGTACTAGAGCTGAGAATAAGCGATGATTTAGATCAAGAAATTCTTGTTGTTCTTCCTTCCCCCACACGAAATTTTCCCTAACACTACCCTTGATCACTTGGATGAGGGCCCATGTAACATGGGAGAATCCCAACATGAACCGTTGGTAGAAGTTGGCCTATCCCAAGAATCTCCAAAGCTCGGTTAGTGTGGTTGGGGCTAGCCAATCACTGATGACTTGGATCTTAGCTGGATCAAGATGTATCCCATGTTCATCAACAATGTAGCTCAAGTATTGGACCTTGTTCATGCCAAATGATCATTTTTCCAAGTTGGCATATAGCTTGTGCGGTCGCAGAGTGCTCACAACTTGCTGAATATGCCGCATGTGCTCCTACCAAGTTCTGTTGAATATGAGGATGTCATCCAAATATACCACCGCAAAAGAGTTGGTGAAGGGTCTCAATACATCATCCATCAACCTCATGAAAGTGGTTGGTGCATTTGTTAATCCAAAGGGAATTACCATCCATTCAAAGAGACCTTCTTCAGATTTGAAAGGTGTCTTCCATACTTTAGTTGGTTTAATGGGAACCTGGTGGTATTTAGACTTTAGGTCAATCTTGTTGAAGAAATTTCCCCCCTTGATTTGGTCAAGAAGGTCATCAATTCTGGGAATTGGGTATCAGTTCTTGACTATGATTTTGTTTAATGCTCTGTAATAAATGCATATCCACCAAGTCCCGTCTTTCTTCTGCACCAGTACAATCACGCTTCCACAAGGGGAAGAGTTGGCTCTTATGTGCCCCTTTAGAAGCAACTCTTGGATCTGATGCTTGATTTCATCAATTTCCATCAGTGAGCGAAGGAAGATTGTTCCATTAGGAAGAGGTGCATCGAGGATTAGATCAATTGGATGCTTGACTTGGTAGTGCGTCGGTACCCTGATGGGTGAGGAGTAGATGTCTCTGTACTCTTCCATGATCCCGTCCACTTTCTTCTACTGCAAAGAGAAGCTCTACGTAGAGGACACAGATGTGGAGATGACCTTCTGCTTACTGTGAGCACATATCACAAATAAGATGAACTTGTCGGTCTGTGAAATGACCTTACCGCATTGCTCATCCGAGATTAAAGAAATAGTGGTAGGCGGAACTACCTCTAGTATCCTATACAATTGTCTACCCAAAGTGATAATAACAGTGCGGGGTATAGACACATACATAGCATGTCGCTTCCACAAATATGGTTGTCCTAAAATAACATCACAAACTTCAAGGGGATAAATATCACACAATACCTCGTCTTTGAAAGTCTTGATGTCATAGGGTAGACGCCAATGTTGGCTGATGCAGAGATATCTTCCTTGGCGAAGCTAGCCGATGGTGTAGGGTTGCAGGTGTGGTGTTGTTGATGGATCCAACCGCTTGACGACCTCTACTGAGATCAAGCTCTTTTGACTGCCACTATCGACAATGAAATGAAGTCGAGCCCCCTTTACCCATATATGTGAGTGAAAGAGGCATTCCCCTTCCTCTAGTTCTTCTGGTTCGCTTGGTTGGACTTTGATGGTAGCAATAGTGGCACTGGGTTCAACATCGATAATCTTCTTCCCTCCTTCTAGATTTGATTCGGAGTCAGAATATGCCTCTGACTTGGAAGGTTTCAGCTTGTCCACCAGTGACTTCTTGGAGAGACATTCTTTGGTGTTGTTCCAAGGGATTTTATGGTATTCACACAATTTTCCCGTGTCCTTCTTCAACTTCTCATTACCTTTCTTATGTTGTGTCTTGGACTAGTTGTCCTGAGAGTGGTTATGTTTTCTATGTCCCTTATTTTGTGGGTTGGGGCCACCTTTTCCTTTCTTTAGTTGTGAGGGGTTTGCAGATCCAAACTCTCGCCTCTTCTTCTTAAATTTATGCTCGATCTTGACACCATATCTATAAGTTGTACCCAATGATGCGATGTCCAGAAAATCAATTTATGTTTGAATATATCTATGCAGACAGTCGTGGTATTTGAACACCAAATGTCGCTCAGAGTCTTTGATACCCAATTTGGTGCGCAGGGTATGGAAAATATTGATGAAATATGGTACTGTTTGGTCCCTTTCCTGATGCAGGGTGGTCCATCTTGTGTACTCATCCTCGTAGCTTCCAACAGTGTATTATTGTTCTTTAATGACATCTCTGAAGGAATCCCAGGTGGGGGCGACCGCAAATATTGCATATTCCTCTATGGCCCTTTCCTCATAGTAAGTATCCCACCAGTCCTTAACATGGACGATGACCTTGAGGAGTGCAAAAGTAATCCTTTCCCTATCGAAAAAATTGTGGACCGAAAAATACCCTTCGAGCATATTCAACCATTTTTACTATGAGCATGGATCACAAAGAAGACAAACTTCCCGGTTTGTGAAATGACCTTACTGCATTGGTTAACAGAGATTAAAGAAATAATGGTAGGTGGTGCTACCTTTGGTATCCTATATAATTGTCTACCCAAAGTAATAATAACACTGTGAGGACTAGACTCATACACAACATGATGCTTCCAAAAATATGGTTGTCCTAAAATAAAATCACAAAATTTAAGGGGACCAATATCATAGAATACCTCATCTTTGAAAGGTTTGATGTCATAGGACAGACATAACTATTGGTTGACACAAATATCTCTTTCTTGGTGAAGCCAAATGATTTTGTAGGGATGCGGGTGCAGTGTTATTCACAAGTCCAATCGCTTTACCACCTCTACTGATATCAGGTTCTTCTGACTGTCGCTATCGAAAATTAAATGAAGCAGAGCCCCCTTTACCCACATTTGTGAGTGAAATAGGCATTCCCCTTCCTTTGGTTCTTCTAGTTCGTTTGGCTGCACTTTGGTGGTAGAAACAATGGCACTAGGTTCATCATCCATAATCTATTTCCCTTCCTTATATATTTGATTAGGAGTCAGAATCACCCACTGACTTGGAATCCTTCAGCACGATCATGAGTGACTTTTTGGAGCGAAATTTTTCGATGTTGTGACAAGGGATTTTATGGTATTCACACCATTTTCCCATGTCCTTCTTTGTCTTCTCATTTCCCTTCTTGTGTTGAGGCTTGGACTGGTTTTCCTGAGAGTGGCCATATTTTATTTGTCCCTTGTTGTGTGGGTCAGAGATGCCTTTTCTCTACTTCAGTTGTGAGGCATTTGGAGATCCAAACTCTCACCTCTTCTAATTAAATTTCTGCTCGATCTTGACAACGTATCTATAAGCCATACCCAATGATGCGATGTCCAGAAACTCCATTTCTGGATTTTATTCAGAGTCAGAATCAGACTCTAAATTGGAATCCTTTGGCTCAACTACGAGTGACTTCTTGGAGTGACATTCTTAGGTGTTGTGCCAAGGGATTTTATGGTATTCACACCATTTTACCGTGTCCTTCTTTGTCTTCTCATTTCCCTTCTTGTGTTGCAGCTTGGACTGGTTGTCCTGAGATTGGCCATATTTTCTCTATACCTTATTGTGTGGGTTGGGGATGCCTTTTCCCTGCTTTGGTTGTGAGGCGTTTGCAGATCCAAACTCTCTCCTCTTTTGCTTAAATTTCTACTCGGTCTTGACAACATATCTATAAGCCATACCCAATGAGGTATGTCCATAAACTCCATTTATGTTTGAATGTATCTATCCAAAATAACACGGTATTTGAGCACTATATGTCACTCAGAGTCTTTGATACTCAATTTGGTGCATAGGGTATGGAAAATATTGGTGAAATCTAGTACTTTCTAGTCCCTTTGCTGAAGTAGGGTTGTCCATCTAGTGTACTAGTCCTCGTAGCTTCCAACAGAGTAGTACTTTTCTTTAATGGAATACTGAAAGGAATCCCATGCAGGGGAAACCACAAATATTTCATATTCCTCTATGGACCTTTGCTCAGATTAAGTATCCTACCAGTCCTTAACATGGGGGATGACCTTGAGGAGTTCACATGTAATCTTTTCCCTTTCGGAAAAATTGTGGACTTAAAAATATCCTTCAAGCAAATTAAACCATTTATCTACAACATCCACATCTATCAGTCCTTCAAATAATGGAATATCAAAATTCACCTATACCTTGAAGGGGTTTTCATGGTTGCTTGATGAAGATTCTTCTCTTGTGGGCAGTCGTCGAAGAATCTATGAAAGTTGTCCAACATTTCTTTCCTTTGTCATGCAAGGGCTTCTTCAAGCAACATTTTGAAAGGATCTCTTGGTCCATCATATTTATTTTCATCCTCCATGGGTTTTTTTTGGGCTCGATGGGACCAATCTTGCAAAGGCTCGATTGGTTTGAGTCCCAACTTCTTGTTCCCAGATCTTGTCGGGGACATGCACGAATAAAAAAAAATGAAGAGAAGACTGCTCCGATACCACTGATCCAGATTTAGGAGTGGAATGAATTGATTAAAAATATGGATACAATAAACATAGATATATGGAGAACAACACAGATATCCAGTGAACAATATCTTCTATTGAATAAATGAAATAGGATGGAACTGTAAAACTGCAAAACTAAAACAACTTGCTCGAATGGTGGTAGCTATCTCTAAGAAGAGACGTGGCTTCTACACACATCTATCTGAGAAAAATTATTACAATGAGGATCCAGAGGTATTTTTAATATTACTTATGAATTCCAAAAACCTAGACATCCAAAAACCTAACCCTAGGAGGTGAAACGCCAAAAGTCAAGGGAGCCCCTATGGGTAAGTTGGTACCTCAACTTCCCGGGGTCATAACTTTTGCATACAACCTTCGTTTTAGGTGTGTGATAGCCCGTTGGAAAGGTATTTTTGATAACTACAAATTATGTCATAAAAATATGTCCCCATCTACAATTTGACTATGGAAAGAAAAAAAAAAAACACTATTTAGGGCCCCAAAACGGCCCTGAAAATACAAAAAGATGTGCTGACATGAAAACATCCAAAATATGCTAGTTGGATTAGGTGGGAGGCCACCATTCTCCTCTTAGAAGAAGTGTAGGGATTTAGACAACCCCAAAAGTGTATAACCCACAATTACAAAGAATTATAGAACCAAAAGTGTATAACCCACAATTACAAAGAATTATAGAAGAATGTGTTGATCTAAAAACTGTCAAGAGGAGCCAGTTGGAATAGGTGGGTCACCACCAATATCCACCTAGATCAGGAACCATCATATTATTGTGGTTGTGGATTATTTTACTAAATGGGCTAATGCCATGCCTACCGTTAAATCCGATGGTAATACTACAATATTTTTCATATTGAATCATATTATAGCTCAGTTAAAAATCCCAAAAGAGATAATAACAGAGTTGGCATCAAAATTAGGGTTTACAAAACATCATTCCTTCCCTTATTATCCCTAGGAAAATGGACAAGTAGATGCCATGAATAAATTATTATCCCTAGGAAAATGGACAAGTAGATGCCATGAATAAATATCTAAAGAATATTTTGCAAAAATCATTCTAGGAGAGTAAATCTAACTGGCATGTGATGCTTTACCTTGCACTTTAGGAATACTAAACCATAGTAAATACTTCCACTAGTTTCTCGCCATTTCAGTTAGTACACGATGTGGAGTCAATTCTTCCTATTGGATGTGAAATCCCTCCCCTTAAGTTGAAAATCGAGCTCCTACCTAACACGATCGATCTCGAAGAACACCTTGTACACCTAGAGCACCTCGATGAGCATCATCGAGATGCCTCTATGGCTATCAAAGTGAATAAACGATGTATTAGGGTCCAATACGATAAGTATTTCTGTCCCTGATAGTACACTAAGGGTGTCTTGGTCCTCCTTTATGACCAAACCAAGGAACCACTAGGGGTAGGAAAGTTCAACCTCATGTGGCATGGTCCTTATATTGTGCGACGTGTCCTAGAGAAAGGAGCCTACAAATTAGAATATTATGAGGCGAATGTGCTGGACGAGCCCAAAAATGGGCTCTACCTTAAAAGGTATTATGCTTGATCCTTCAAGCTCAGGCGTGACCTTTGTATATTAGAGTATCTTAGTGTATATACTTTTTTTTTTCTCTTTTGCATCATCAACTTGCTTATTGATTTTTCCCTTGGTTGGCAGATGTCAATGGAATCTTCGATATACTTAGGATTCACGGACGATGCCAGTCATCATACATAGAATATGGCTTCCACTGCTTGGGTTATCTATTCACATGAGGGACAACTAGTGTCTTCAGGTGGCATTTCTCTCCATGGCTAGGGGAAAACCACAACAAATAGAAAACCACCCATAAATCAACTCAAATCTCAAATATGCTATATAAATGAAAATGATAACAAGAGAAGGTTATAAGCCTACCTCATTTGAACGTCCGAAGGAGACCACCGTTGAGCACATGACCCAAAGCTTTATACCTGCAACTTGTCCTCTTGTCCTCAACAACCAAGATATACAATCATATAGAAATTTAGCATATAAACTAGCATAATCCATTAAAATGTATAACAAATATGCCCATGAAAAGTAATGTAAATATTTGTGACATATAATTGGATGAGAAAATAGTATTTCTATTAATGTAATCAACATAAGTACATAGGTGACAAACTTTTGTAACGACACATATCGGAACTGAGAAACTAAGTCCCTCCAACAGGGCCTCCACCACTTCAATCCTCCACAAAGGAAATCTCATAAGTAGTAGGAGTCAATTCATTTCTCCATCTCAAGATAGGAAGAGCTTGGGGGCTGAACACAAGAAGTTCATACTTTCAAGGAAAAAGGGATGTAGACTCAATTATGAGGTGAAATTTCTCCATAGTGTCTTTGCTCTCAATGATGAATTGTCCTGAAGACTTGTATATGGCTCAATTTATAGCCTCCAAATGGAATTGAAGGGTCGAGTCAGAGCATTTCCAGTATATGGAATTTATAGGATCATGGATCACGTGACATGGCATGGAAAACGACACATTTTTTAATTTTTGAGCACCAAAATCGATGTATGTGGGTTGTAATGGAGAAACCTGCATATATGTAAGTTGTATAACTATAGGTCGTGTATATGGAAAAAAATATGTATTTTTGGCTCTCGAGTGAGCAAAAAGGGGAAATGAATTCTGTAGGGGGAAATGGAAGGCCATCAAAGAAAGCTGCATGAAGTGTGGAAAATTTTTCTATAACAAATGGATGAAGCTCAAAGAAAATGGTAGATAGACACTTTCCTATACTTATGGATTATCATGGTATGCTTAATATACACATGTGTTCTAATATAATTATCATTTCATACTTACAACTAAGAAACTCATGAATATTCATTCATATAGAGCATCCCATGCATCTTATGACTTGTCAAAAATTTGTTTAGTATGTGACCAAAATTAGACCAGCCCCTCACTCAAATTTAAAGAGTAATTCTCAAGCTAGACTAAGAAGTCAAATCAACTCAGGGAACATACCAACATTTAAGTTAAACATGAAAGCAATATGTTGAGGTAGAAAGCAAGCACTAAAATCGAGTCTCATTCATGAACACATAGCTAGACTAAAAGAATTCTAAATCTATATTGCCAATCATCAAAAGGAATGAAAATTGGCTGAAAAATAAGAATAGAATCCAACAAGAAGTAATAAATATAGTACAACAACAATAAACATGTTTTCAGTGAAACCTTGGAAAATAATATAAGGGAAATAATTAGTCAAGTAATGTTAAGCATTCAACATCAAACCCAATAAAAATATTCCTAGGGTAAAGATATGAAGTGAAGAACAAACAAGATTATGAGAATTGATAATCTAGTGAAAAAAATTCACACCACAATCCTCCAATCCAATTGTCACGTACAATTTTCTTTTCCTTTAGTGCAACCAAAAAATCTTTCAAGAATCTAGTAAAATGGGTTAATGGGGGTGCTCAATGAATTTTTTTTTTCAAATTCACTCATATAAAACATTCCACAAACCAATAAGATTTCAATATTTCTTGACATGAACAAGTCCTTTTCACACTTGAAAATAATTAATTTTTTAACAATAAAAATCACATTTCATATTTTTCACCAAATCACCAGTTTTTCTTTGCCATAGAAGATATTGTTAACCATTAAGATTCAAATTATTCAATCTAATAAGATAAAAAGGAGATATTACAATTATTTAGGCCATAAAAGATAATCATGAAAATGACTCCAAATATCAACTAGACCAGAAATCAATATGTCAATACATGAATGAAACTATATTTTTGATCAATTGTTGAGTTGGTCACAATCTTGGTTGAGAAAAAAAAAATGTTGCAAAGAAATCTGAGCAACTAAGTTTAGATTAACACTTCCTTAAGTTTCTTTCATTTCAAGAGAAAAATCCTCAGTTGTTGGTTGCACGAGCCAAATCCCAACCTGCATGATAAAATAAAGGAATGATAAGATATCGAACAATTTGGGAAAATATCTTCCTTCAAATGACTAACCTATTGAAATGAAAATAGACTAAAAATAAAAGTAAAGACTACAATTAAACTAATCCTGAGCAAAACACACTAAGCTACTCTAAACTTGAACTATATTGGATGTCATAAAACTTATGCAAATGACATTACACTCATCAAGTATTCATCGGTTGTCCATTCAGTCAAATATCATAGCCTTCTTCATGAGATATAAGCACTATGTGTTTTTCTCAAAATATTCCTTTCAACATGAGACTTAGTGTCGTTGATTGTTGTGAGATTTGGATCTTCTAGACATTTTATCTCATTCCTGCAATTCTAATCAATTGAGTTAAATGACTAGAACCATAAGAATTCACTTCCATCCATTCTTTAAATATATATGTCCATCAACAAAACCTTGTCATATTTAAAAGATGAATAAAAATATTATTACAAAATTATTAACATTGCACCCCAAGGCATGTGTTTCCTCTGATTATTAATGATATTCGTATGCTTGTCTTCAACCTTGTTAAAGGTAGGAGGAAATCATTATGTAAATGATAAAAATTAAGACACTTTGGTAAGGTGGAAATAATCTCAGGTCACAACCTAGATGGATTGACTCCCCCATCATAAACGAAAGATAGAATTAGAAATCATAAATGAATGAAGTGAGTAAGACCTGATTTCTAATTGGCGATAACTTAATGTTTGTTGTGATGGGAAAATCCATAAAATTGATATCCTCAAGTTCCCAAGAGTGTTCCAAGTAGAGAAACCATAAATTTCACTTCCTCAGGCTTACATATGGCATTGAATATGGAGAAAATGAAATGAAAAAGAAGAGTGTGTCTTGTCTCTCTACTAGAAAGGTTTTCTGTTCAAAAGAGAGAAAAATAATCCGAAAAAAAAAATCAACAAGCTCATGAGTAAGAGGGATCCAGTAGAAGATATTACAATCATGACCAAAACATGCTTATCTTTCCAAGTTATGAATAATCTGATTTTTTTTTGTTCAAGGAATGTTGAAGAGTGTGAGCCCAACAAATTGATGAGTTACAACCCACAAGAAATTCACATATTGAAACTTATTATCATCGGTGAGATGAAAAAAAATGTCTAAATATTGAAATTTTAAACCTTAGAAGTTGCATTGAGATTTACCATCGAGGTATTTACAACTCCCAATCATTTGGATGAATTCAACATTGAGATAAGTGTGTAGTACTCAAGCATGAAAAAAATCAGATTACTCAAGAATGTAACCACAATGAGTAACTTAAAATCAACAAATCCAATGGTTGGAAAGATACTCTTTGAGAAAAGAACAGGTTTGAAATCCCCATTGAATGCCAGTGCTATGACCGATTCTTTAGTTGACCATTGAATTGAGGAATAAAATGATTGATTCCAAAGAAATTTATAAAATAGATATAATTAGAAAGATTTAAATAATAGTGTTGTCCATGATGTCAAAACATGTTTCGAGATAGTGTGAAAGAATATCTCTTGTTGTTGTGTATAAGAGGAAACTTGGATTAAGTAAGATGCAAGGTAAAAGGAAAACTCTTCCTTGAAAGAATAACTAATTGGTGAAAACTATATGGTCAACCAAAAGCCAAAAGAATAAACTACAAGTTCCAAAATGAAATAACTTAAAATGAAAAATCAACCAAGTTCACTACATTAAGAAAAGTTTATACATAAAACCATGTTAGCTGGAAGTAACCAAAGAAAACAATCAATGAGAAAGAAACCATTTGGATAGCTCCATACCAAAAAATCATCATCCAAAAAAATTACAAGGGATTGGAGTGGCTTGAATTTTAGATGGGTAGAAAATTAATAGTCAATATTTCCATTCTGTGTATGGGACAACAAGCCCAAAACTCAAAACAATCTCAATCAATCAAACTTTTCCAATTACAGTCAAGTAGATATGAATATGGTATAAATATGAGTGTTTTTTATCACCACAAGAGGGATTGAATAGTCTTGTTTTATTTAAAAGACCCACTTGAAAGGTGACCAAACGCTTGAAAAAGGTTTGGCATGGTGAACATGCATAGAATCAGTGATATGAAAATTACCCTGGCACATATGAATTTTTTGAGAATTAATTAAAACAATTTTTCCCATATCAAAATTAAATTCAAAAAATCCATTCAAGGGAAAAATTAGTGGGAAAGCCTTCTAATTCTTTCCTTCCTTGATGATAATTTCATGTACTGTTCAACCAACAATAAAGAAAAGGAAAACAAAAAAAATATTAAAAACTAGAAAGAACAACTAAACTATGCAAATGAAAGACACTATCCTATTCTACCCTACTCCTATCATACACTACAATGGATGAAAATAATGAACTATGTAAACTCATAATGCCAATGTATCCATCCATGTAATCCCAAGCCTACAAACATACGTTCATGACCAAAGATTAGTAATATTACTTGGAATAAACATACAGTAAAAGTAGGAAACATTGAAGCATGAAACACTCTATCCACTATATTAAATATGCGATAATAATAATTCATAGGAACATTACCTGAATAAGATTCCTCCAACCATGCTTCAATTTTATCATAAAATCTACCATGACTAACATAGAATTGATGGAGGGATTTTGGGGGACTGTAGCATGCCAAATGAGAACCATGTATAAAATCTATGTGAAGTGTACTTGGTGAGAGAATCATTGTGTTGATATACTTGTTAATTCCAGAGGACAAACTAAGAGAATGAGGGCTTGTCATAACCATCAGCATAGACCAAAGTGCTTCATAGTCTTGTTGAGCCTCCCTAGACTCATACTTCAAGAAACCATCAACTTGAGATAGACTAGTGGGATGAAATGATATACTTGGGCTGACATTCAACATGGTATGAGATATATCTTAAAGACAATGGTGGAAGCCCCTAATATCAACAATATCAACTTAAGGGCTACTTGGACAAGATTAATCTATATTGATAAAAAAAATAAGATGACATGGTTTGATATACATTTGCTACAACATTTCCTTCATTCCATGAAAAATGTTGATAAGGCCTACTTGTACGAAGTTCATGAGAAGAGGTGTTATCCTCTCTACCTTCCATATGCACATTACCACCATCAAGTAATTCAAAATGGGTTGTGCCTATTGGGTTTATTTAAATAGGATAGTTGGTGGATTCCCACAAAATAAAACCATTAAAGAGATCATGATACAAATAATAATAAGTGGAAGAATTAAGAGAATTAAAAGCTTCTCTTGAACAAGAAATATTTTTAAAGATGAATATTTGAATGGTAGTTCCTCCTCCTTAAGAAAATCTATGATTGATTATGAGTTGGTAGGATCCACACTAAGAATGGTTTCACAATAAACATGTTCTTCCTCAACATGGTTTTCCCCTTTCAAACAAAAATCAGATTGTTGTGATAAAAGTAGTAGTATGTCTTGTATATTTATTTCTTTTCCTTGAGTGAAATGATCAACATGGTTGTTTTGCTCTTGCACAATATGAGAATTTGAAATATCTTTCAAAATATACTCATGGTTAGAATATAGGAGAAAATCAAAAGAACACTTAGAACAAAAAGGTTGAATAACTAGTCCATCAACAGTAGGAAAACATTCTTGATTTATGTCAGTTGAACTAGGAGAATTTATAATAAGAAGACTATCCAAATTTAAAGGAACTAATTCCAAATTATCCATGGGTGAGGAAGGATTCATGTCATGAGTGTCCATATTTTCTTCATTAAAAAAATGATCAAAATTTATGTTTCACTCCATATCTTCCTCCTCCATTTCTAATAAATTCAAAATCTAATCTAAGATGAAAGTAAACTAATCTAATCTAACTAATTCTAACCTATCCTGCAGAAGAAAAAGTAATATATGAGCACAATTTAAAGTGATAATTTGACAACATAAATAGTTCATGGAAGCCAAGAATATGTTAAAACAAAAACATTTTAGATATCATCTCAAATAGTTAAAGAGGAGATTTGTAACATCATCCCTGTACTCATTAGAAAACACAACATCAAAAGTATTCTAAATACTAAACACAAAACGAGTCCATATGATCAACACTTAAAAAAACCTTAAACAACAAATACATGTGTAGAGTAGTTCCACAAGCATTTGAAAAAAATTATGACTTCAAAATTCATTTTTCTCTTGACGCATTAAAAAATAAGAGTATTATCATTCTGTACCATGGGAAAAAGTCTCTTCTTACATTGAATGCATTCTCTTTTATAATACAAGAGAGACTCCTCAACTCTTGTGAATGTTCACTTTGTTTTTTTAATTTTTTAATTTTTATTTTTATTTTCCATTATACAATTTCTACTTTCTTTTACATTTTTGAAAATAAATGTGTGAGTATTACAAATAGAAGCTAAAGAGACTCATGAGGGGTTATTATTTCCCTAAGGAAATTTACAATGATATTCATTAAAAATGTTATTGACTATGCATGTTGGTTTTGTATTCTATCGCTCATGATTTTTTCTAGCGTTTGTATGCTGATTAAGATCATCTTGTCTTCTTCTCCTCTGTCTCAGACATCCATCGTGCTCTTGCAGGTCTGATTTCAATTCTTGTATCTTGAGTTGTGACCATTTGAACAATGCATAGCCCATTCTACTTTGTTTTCTTTGTTTTCAGAGAATTTACACCCTCAATATTTCAATATATTCTATGCCAACATGTTATTCTCTCTTATATCTTTCTAATGAGCTATCCTGGGCTGGATTTCATTGCTTGTAGCCCTGGATATGGTTGTTTGAAGTTTTCATAGTTGAATTTTCCTCCAAATTTGTGACCTTTGGTTTTCTTCTATTTCTGACATTTTCCATTACTATTGCCTTGAATATCTCTCCCAATGCATTCTTCATCTCGATACCTTTCCAACGAGGTATCATGGGCTCAATTATGACACCAACAACTTAAGATATGCCCATTTGAAAAATAGTGCTCAATAAACCTTGATATGCCCGTGGGTGAATCTGTGTTGTTGATCCTTAACTTGAAAATAAAAATCCCACATGCATAAGGAAATTCAAAACTGAATGGTTTAAATATTTTTATCCCCTTAAGATAATTTGTATAAGAACCTAGGCAAGGCATAGGATCTAGGGCTTGTAATGTAATTTTGGCCAATTACCATCCTATAAATTAGGAAAAAAATAAAAAAGAAATGAAATAAAAAATTAATTAAATTAACAGAAGGATTCCTAGAAATATGGAAGGTGTGTCTTAGATGGTAATTCCTTAGAATTTTAATGAGTGAGGGAAAAGTGAAAACATTAAATTTTAAAAAAGAAACTAAATGAAATTAAAATAAAAACTAAATTAAATGAGAAAAACAAAATGAATATATACAACCTAGGAATTAGGGGTAAAAGGGAAAACAAAATTAAAATGAAAAATAAATAAAAGAATTGAACACAAAGAAAAACAAAGTTAAATTGTTTCTAGTTTTACAGAGATATGAGAAAAAAAAAGATGTACATATTATACATTAAGTTTGATGCAAAACACCACATTTAATAGATAGTTTATTCATGAAAAACATGTAAAAACATTTTTGACCCATGTAAAAAAAACATTTTTAAAGTGAACTTTATTTAGCTCATGTAAAAATAAATATCTAATGTAACTTTAGGGAAAACCATGGGGAATAAAAAACTATGGACAATTACCATGTGTAATCAAACCATGTGGTTTTGCAAAATCAAGGGTAAAATGAAAAGAAATAAATACAAAAATAATAAATAAGAAATAAAAATGAATAAATAAATAAAAGAATAAATAAAATAAAAAATATATACAAAAACATATATGAAAATAAAAGTAAAAATAACAATACAAATTAGGAAATCAAGCCAAGTTACAGACGAGTCAGGGTTCCATGCCCATCATGGTTTCACACTAGTCAAGGTTCCACACCTAGGGACCCAGAAAATAGGAGAAAGGTATAACATGTAGATTTCAGGTAATTGGGTGTCAAAGAGGGTAGCTAGGTCATATGGCAATCAAGGACACTCTAATTTGGATGTGACGAATGAAGAGAAACCAAGGGGAAGAAGATGACACATCATGCAACAAATTAATGTAAAAAATAGTGACTTGAATGATGGACATAGATCGACACCAATTGGATGCAGGACATAGGTCAATATAGTAAAGCTGAACATATTAGAGGGCAGAAATTCTAAGATCACACAGAGGGATGGTACGACCATATCAAGGAATAGGTTCTTATTCTCGGTCATAATGCATGATTCTAATTGCGACAAGTAGAAATCAGACATTGGGTGAGGACACAACAAGGAACTAGAACCAAGAACCTCAATAGGTCATTGGCCTAGGTTTGTGGAGAGAGGGAAGGCATAAAGAGGAACTCTATAGAGATCAATCCAAAGAGGTTAAGAGATAGGCCTATAGGAAAGGTGGATCTGATAGCCTTGCGAGATTTGAATATCGAGGCAACTGTAGGCCAAGTTAATTCACTTCCTGATAAGGGGAAGACTGGTAAAGATCAAGGTCAAGGTTTTGGATAAGGAACAAGAGATTCCCCCACTTGGATTTCTAAGATGGAGCGATCACATAAGTGAAGTGGTCCTATGAACCTGCTCCTGCAAAATAGAAAAATGAGATCAATCATGTGATTAAAATAAGGCTTTCCAATACACCATTAACATTATATTCCCTTCCTTCAAGAAAAATTATAAATGAGTGTTTGGTCTGTTTAAATATAATCATGGGTGGTTGTAGATAAGAGTTGTGAAAAATGCATGTTCCAATTCCCAAACTCAAAAGAAGGATTAGTGATTCTACAATTCAAGTCCATTGTTTTAAATTGAAGAGTGTGATCAACATGCAAGAGCTTAAACATGAAGAAATTCATCACAACATGCAAGCAAGATGATGTAGAATTTGAATTAGCCAATCTGAGATATCATCAACAACAAACTCATTTAAGACAATCATCAATCAATATCAAACCATACAACTCCCTCAAGGTAGAAAAAGAATTAACATTAGGCTCAAGTAGTAGAGGATTAGGCATTAGGGATAAAATTTTAGTAAGGGGGCCCTTTCCTTTAACTTATAAAAGAAAAAGTAAAGGGGGATGTTGTGGCCTAAACAACTAACATAAGGAACAAAGGCCATATCCCCCATCTATGTGGGTGTTGTAGGACACTGCTCAACTAAAAGATTTGTTCCCATAGAAATTGTAACACTCAATGGTTTGCAATCAACCATACAAAAAATTTGTAGCACAAAGTTTACATATCTAATCTGGTTCAACCAAAGCCTTTTATTCACTCTATACCTCTTGATCTCCATTCTTAAAATATATTTTGCATCCCCCAATGCTTTCATATCAAATTGTGCTAGAATATGAGACTTCAAATCACAAATCACATCCTTACTATTACCAAAGAATAACATATCATATACATATAGAGTGATAACAAGAAAATTATCACCATCTTGTTTTTAAAACACACAATGATCTTATTTGGATCTCATAAATCATAATCTCAACACAAAGGAATCAAAATTTTGGTACCACATTCTAGGAGACTATTTGAGACCATATAAATACTTTTTTAACTTGCAAACTAATGAATCTTTACCTTTTTCAAGATAATGCTATGGCTATGTCATATGGATCTCCTCCTTCAAGTCATCATGTAGGAATGCAATTTTCATAGCTATTTTTTCTATCTTTAAATCAAAGAATGCTACTATAGACAATAAGAATATAATAAATGTTAAGTTGGAAACTGGGGAAAAGATCTCACCAAATTCTATCCCCTCAACTTGGGAATATATTTTTGTGATTGACCTTAGCTTGTTGTTTTCAACACTGCCATCTAAACCAATCTTCTTTTTTTTAACACCCATTTACATCCAATGAGTTTTTGTCCATCAGGAAATGGGACCAAGTCCCATGTATCATTATTTCCGAGTGCAACGATTCCTCATCCATGGCTAATATTCATGACTCATTATATTCCATATCCATTGCCTCTTTCACCATTGTAGGCTAATCGATCTTAGAAAATAAAGAAAATATGAATCTAAAATCAGACAAACTATAATTATACTCATTTGGTTTCCTTCTTTGTTTAGTGGACCTCCATAAAATTTGAGGTGGATTTTCTTCCTCCTCTTCTAAACTCTTTGAACCCTCCTCCTCATCATGTTCATCATGAACTTCATGTTCATTTTCTAGTTCAACTTTCTTGATCTTGGTTGGTAGTTGAACCACTAACTTCTTCTCATCCTCTTTGAACTACACCATTGTGGGAGAAGACTTAACTTCTTTGAAAATAATGTTTCTACCATAAAAAATGCTTCCATCCATATGATCCCAAATCTTGCACCTTTTCACATCAACACCATATCTGATGAAGATACATTTCACTTCCCTGTTATCCAACTTAGACTACTTCTCCTTACGCACATGAGCATATATGTCACAACCAAAAACAAGATTCAAGAATATGTTGAAGTGAGGGATTCTTTCTCGTCTAAACTTCCATAGGGGTCTTGTCTACAAGAGCTAATGTGGGAGACCTATTAATTAAGTAACATGTAGTATCAACTGCTTCTTCCCATAACTTCTTCTGTAACCCAACTCCACTATACATACTCATTGTTCTCTCCATCAATGTTCTATTCATTTATTCTGCAACTCCATTCTGTTGAGGGGTATACAGAGTTATATTATGTTTTTCAATTCCATTCTCCTTACAAAACTTATCCAAATATAGAGAACAAAAAACACCACCATTATTATTCCTCAACACCTTAATATTCCTACCAACATGATTTTCCAAGAGAGCTTCAAGCTCCTTAAACCAACTAAAAACCTCATATTTAGTTCTAAGAAAAAATTCCCATGTACTTATAGAATAATCATCAATGAATGAAACATAATACAAAGCCTTAGAAATCAAAGAAAGTTTAGTTGTACCCAATACATCATAATGTATTAAGTCCAACAACCCAAAATATTTATGAGAACTAGAATAAAACTAAACACGGTTTTGGATCCTCTGCTGGCGAGTGCCCTTGACCTGTGTGTCCACTATCTGATTAGTGGATGCTTGTTCCATGCAGTCAGGGTTGAGATATGTTGGTTTCAACTATTCTATGATCTTTGAGGTGTCCACTAATGGTGGAAAATATGGCCGAAGGAGGTCCACATTGAACATTGGGTGCAAACCAAGGAAGGGTGGAGTGTTGAGCTCAAAAGCATTGCTACCCACAACCTTGGTGATAGTGTAAGGCCCATGGATGTTACACATGATTTTGGTCATCATGATGATGTATTGATGATGGTGTAATCAGGCTCTTCATAAAAACTTTCTCCTGAGAAAAGTTACTTTCATCTCTTCCCAGAAAACTCATTTTTAAAGAAGGTTCGCAAGCTGCTAATATATTTAGGTGCGAGAATGACCCATTCTCGCATGTTTCTTTAAGCCAAGATGCGAACTTCTTGCATTGTGTTGAATAGCCAGGGTGAAAACTCTTCCTAAAGCATGGAAAAAGATGAATTCTCGATGTTTCTAGAAGGGAATATTCTAGAAGAATGGGTTGGCATTCGAATGGTTATCCTTGTACTGGATTCCCTAATATTGTGGGATCATTATTATCCAAGTAAATATCTCATTCCCTCCTATATATTGAGGGAATTCTCATGGAAAAGGTTAAGAAAGATTCATTGGAGAATTGGTGAAAGAATTGTGTGAAGGACTTAGCTTGAACAGTAGCTTGAAGACTCCAGCAAGTCTATCAAGAGGATTTGATCTTCTTCATACAAGGATTGAGCAAGTGTGTGTGTCGGAGCTAAGAGCCATCGAAAGGAAGCTTGTGACATCAAGGAGATCAGGCTGTAATCTTTACTTTCAATCAATATGATACAGTGGCATGTCCCTTTCCCATAAAGCTATTCTCACTTTATTACGTAATTCCTTGATCATACACATAAGTTGACTGTTGAATATATTTTGCTATCTTCACTTTGGTTGGTTTGTGTTGTCTTGGTCTCGACTTCAAGAGAGCGCGGGAGCGAAGCAGGAGCAACAGAGACCCTAGGAAGCGATATAAAGGTATGTTACTTGTTCCTTCATACTAGTTAATTCAATGGTCAAAACTTAGGGAAAGAGTCATGTCCTGTCCTGGTTTGTTCTAGATCCAGGTGGATCTAGGGAGATCTGTTAGTGTCCGCACCTACCGATTAGTCCGATAACAAAATTGGTGACTCCACTGGGGAACAATACCATTTTCTTTGTGGATTTTCGTGTTTTTCTGTGGCCATTTTCTCTTGTTTTACCTTTCTCATTTCCTATCAATCTCTGAGTCTTCAAGATATCCTGATAGACCCTCCGGGTCCAAAAGCCTTTTCAAATTTTGTTTCATTTTCCAAAAATTTGACTAGTTTTAGAGGTTCTCGCACTGCACTTCACTGTAGCCTACGAGAATCTATAGAGTTCACACTCTGCCTTTAGGTTCAGTGCGAGGTTCTCGCACTCTGCTTAAGAGTCACCTGCAAGAATCACTTATTCTCGCATTGTGTAGTATTGCCAGCCTGCGAACTCATTTTTTCAACACTTTGGATTTGAGTTTTGGCATCTTCAACTGCCCAGATTAGTCTATGTGCCTCATAAGAGTTTCTTCGACCATTGATTGATGTTCTTCTTGTCTTCGTTTTCATGCATGAATGGTCTTAGGATTTCAAGGCTCTTCTTGTCACTTTTGTCTTGACTTTTGTTTCTTAACTTTTCTTGGCATAACCATACTCTCTGATGTCAGAATCTAAGTGTGCTTGATTGGTTAAGAACTGGTGATCGGTTGAAAGTTGAGTTTTCTTGGTCTTCATCATTTGCTTATTGTTTGAAAGATCACTTTTCTTATGCAATTGAAAAGACTAGATTGGTTTGCTTGTTATTTTTGTTTTCATTGAAAGAGTGATTTGGGTTTTTTATCATTGCTTGTTCATTGGTTTTTTGATTTTCAGTACTCTCACTATCATGGTGTGGGTCCTTTTTGAAAAGTGAACAAACGTTTTTCTTTCAAAAAATCTTTTTCGTCTTTGAAAACATTGAAAATCAATTGTTGAAATTATTGAAAAAGACACAATAGAGAATTGTTGTTGATGCATGATTTGTTGTATTTGCATTTTAAAGGAAATTGTATTGTAGTTTAAGGTTGATCTGGAAAACTTTCTCTTTCCCTCCCATACATAGGATTCATTGAACGAAAATTGTTATATTTCATTCTCATCCATGCATTGTTGGGTTAGAGTCATACAACATAAGTTTCATCTCCGTTTCCTTTGAGTAAACAATAGCTTTTAATAACACTGTGCAATTGTAAAATTTATCTAGTAACTATTTTCTAGGGCTCTATTACACCAACATTTAGCTAGGCTAGTGCTTTGGAGTAGGAAGAGAGATACACTCTCCAAAAGCACAAAACACACAATAGCATCTTGTGTTAGGGAGTGTTAAATTCCATGTGCAACATCTTGTCCTGGGAAGCCCTTCTCACACAAGGGTCAAGCACGAGGTCACATTGATATTGACAGAGTTACTCACCCTGCTTTGTTGATATCAATGTAGAGATTGCATGTATTACCGGGATCACTCGGAGGTATACCCACAATGATGAGTGGAAGCCTTTTGAGTTGATTTCGGGCTAGATACCCTGCTCTTGTGTGTGGATCGGACCGTCGACTGCCCCCCTAGGCTTTATTGTTGTTGGTGGTGACCTTAGTGGCCTATCTTTCTAGGTTCTTACACGAGGTGACTGTGAAGAGGAAAGTCTTCACGGTATCTGGAATTGACATTGACCAAACTCACTCGGGCTCCTTGGAGGGTATACCCATGATTATGTGTGGGATCTTGCACTTGGGTGTAAGTCCGTTAAGCAGGTCATTAGCATAACTTTTCCACCCTATCCCAATGCCTTCTCATCTCATTGTTGCGACATTGGATTTCATCACCAACTAGTGGCTTCGAAATTAGAAGGTCTTGTTTACTTAGTGTTGCTTCTTAGGTTTTGTTTACTAGCACGTGTTGTTTGTTTCTCGAAGTTGACCATAGGATTTTCTTCGCAAATTTTGTCACTCGTTTACAATAGCTCCTCCACATCGTTCACGTAGAATGTAGGGTTTATCTCCAGAGCATCTGGAAGGTTCTCAACCCTTGCCTACAAGTACACCTGAGGGCTCTCCTCGACAAAGTGAAGTCACAGTCATCACCACGCCCCAAGTGAAACAAACTGACTCTCTAGAACACTTTTGAATTACAAATACTCGAGAGGAATTTCGACTTCATCCCGATTCTGAGAGACGTTTTATGCGAGAAAACTCTTCTGGAGACTTAATTGTTGTGTATTCTGGATCTTCGACTGGACCTAGGGACCAAGATCCTTTTTGGTCTACGGGCGTTTTTCGACGGGACCTTTTTGGTCCATGTTCACCTATCATTTCCAAAATCAACCCACTTGTGATTTCTGAAATCTCTAGTACAGAGACAGTACCGGTGACTACCTCTTATCACTTTACCGTCCCTGCCGAAATGGCCCATCTCACAGCTACTACAAGTGTTCCAACTGAGTTTACTGTGGTTAGTCTTGCTCCCATCAACACACCATGAACGCCCAACATCACTCCGAAACTACCACCTGAATACCATGCGTTGAATGCTTCCATTCCTACTCCTGTGCAAACTCCATCCGGCTCTCCTGGTGGTCCTTCTTCTGGGCACTTTCTTCCCGGTTTTGTTCCAACACTCCCTCAATTTCCTTTTGGAGGACCTTCTTCGTCTTCTACTGGAAATCCTAATCCTAGTGGCACTAGTTCGTCATTCACTCCAACTTACCAGTTTCCGGTTGGTGGACAATTTCACCAAGGTGGTCTGACTCAACCCCCTCTTAGTGGGCAAATTCCTTTTGGAACACAAGTCCCAATTGGAACTCAACCCCCAATTGGAACATTACCCCCAATTGGAACACCACCTTCAATGGGAGGACCAACCCCACCTTATGGGCAAA
The DNA here is from genome assembly GCA_900067695.1 of Picea abies. NCBI lineage: Eukaryota > Viridiplantae > Streptophyta > Pinopsida > Pinales > Pinaceae > Picea > Picea abies. Next base: position 34,654 of record CBVK0100020109.1, read on the forward strand.
ACATACCTCCGTCCTTGGCCTAGTATTGGAATCAGTTGATACAAAATCCTCCTCAAATGACTGGGGGGCAGCAGTTTCCAGCTGCATCTGTAACACCCCCTAGTATGGGCCAACCATATCCAAGTTCATTCAATCCCATTTTGGGGGTGAATGCTCAAACTCAAGCCCCTGTTCCAGGGTATACTCCTATGAGATACTATCCTCTCCAACCACCACCGAATATGCCTGGGTCTTCACATTATATGCAGACTGCTTATGGTCCTACTAGTTTTCCAACAGGGCTTCCTCCCCAAAGCCACCAGTACCCGCAGGTGAATCGACAGTTACCCTTTCTCGCCACTTTGTATCTTCCGGATTTGTCAAGGATTTTAAATGATCCTATTCGTCACTCTCCCCAATGGCCTGTTATACCCACCAAGCTTCCCTCAGACATTCCTAAATTCGACGGCAAAGCGGAAGAGGACCCAAACAATCACGTTATGAATTTTCACCTATGGTGCTCATCCAACTCGTTGATGGATGACTCTATTCGTTTACGTCTTTTGCAATGAACCCTTACAGGTTCTGCTACGAAGTGGTATATTGAATTGCCACGAGGTTTCTTCTCTGACTTCAACACCCTAGCTATGGATTTCCTTATGCATTACTAGTTACCGATCCGTTATGACATGGGGACCGAGATTTTGACTTCCTTCAAACAGAACAAAGGTACTCATATATCTGATCACATCCATGAGTGGCGAAGGAGATGACGTCTCATTAAACTTGAGCTTCCTAATCAGTTGCTGGCAGAGTGGTTCACAAAATCATTTGTGAATGACATCAATAAGGACATTGCCATGGGTGGTGTAGTCACAGAAGAGCAGGCTATAAGTCGTGCTCAATATCTTGACCTCGTTTACTCACAAACGATAACCCTTTACGATTTACTACCTGACTTACCCCGTCCTAATACTTCCAACACTTCAACTATTCCAGCTGCCTCACATGCAACTGATAGTGTGATTGGCTCTTCCCAGGCCCAACCACATTCTGCCTCAAGCACAAACCCCAAATCTGCTTCTTCTAATGTTCAAAATGCTCCATCTCTTACCCCTCCCACTGGCAAGACTTCTAAGGTAAATGTAGTCCATTCTACCCCAGCCGGTAAAAACAAATCTAAAAAGGGGAGAGGTAAGAATAAGGAGGGAAAAAATAATTCTCAAGCAGAGAAAACCAAAACTACCCCTGTTGACGATCGGGATAAGCACAAACCACGATACCCTTGTCTTATTTGTGGTGATGATCACTACATGAAGGATTGTTCACGACGTGCTGAGGTCACTAAGTTCCTTCAAGGAGCTCCAAAACCACCTACACCGGCTATCTTGTCCCAACCCTTCCCATCTCAACAACAGACTTAGTTGGTCATCCATGACCAACCCTCATCTTCTACCACCTCCTATGTTTTAATGTGTACTGGTGATTCTAATAAGAGCAACGTTGCACTCACTACTCGCGCCAAAGATTATTCTCCCTCTAAAGAGAAGGTTGATGATTTGCTGCCTTCCTCGGCACAACCCTCTCCAGTGAATCCACCTACCAACGGTCCTCTTCATCTCGAATGACTGAGCCTCGACACAGTTCTGCGACCCCCCCCAAAGGGCGTCATTCAGAAATCGACTTTCAATCCTCATGCTCGTGCGGCCTAGAACTACAACATTGTTGAAGATCTAGCCCAAGCACCTTCTACAATGTCAGCCCTTGAAGTCCTTCAAACTTGTCCCACACAATGGAAGGAACTATTGAAAGCTATTGGTGGAATTGACCCGATAGATATGAATTTAATAATCTTTGACTTGGAAGATCACATTCCAAGGTTACCCCCTCAACTCGTGTTCCAGATCCAAGTGATTGTCTCTGACAAAAACATTTGCCGAACCGTTATCGATGAGGGTGCCTCGACGTGTGTCATGTCTCTTGCTTGCTGGAAAGCCATTGGCTCTCCTTCTTTGAATGAATCCCAGAACACTCTTAAAGCCTTCAATGGCTTTAGTTTTAAGCCCTACAGTGTCCTTCCTTCGTTTCCCACCACGTTAGAAGGCAAAACGGTCCTGGTCGAAGTGGAAGTCTTTGATGCTCCCCTTGATTATAATCTTCTGCTTGGTCGCAGCCGGATCGATTCCATGCACACAGTTGTGTCGACCCTTTTCCATGTGGTACATTTCCCACATCAAGGTAAGGTTGTCACTGTCGATCAACTAGCCTTCTTCAATTTCGATACCCGTACTGGAAACATTCCGTTTATCGCTAAAACCCCACCGGGTTATGAGAACGTCGGTGTAGGCCTTCTCAAGGACTCCTCGTTAATGGGTACTTTCCCCATTCCACCGCCCGATGTTCCACGCTCGTCTATTGCTTCCATCAACATGATCTCAACTTTGCCTCATGAACTTCCTGCGTCTCATGACCCCTGGATAGTCCTTGACCCTGGAGATCATCTTCGTTACGGCGATGCGATGCCGTTAAGTCCAATTGAATCCGCCTATCAGACCATTCAATCGGCAACAACTTCTACCCCCTCTCTTGATGAGTTGTCTTCCGATCCTTTCTGTGTCATTTTTTCCACAGACAAGATGATCATGTCTGTCATGGAGGACACCCCTTGGGATGATGGACATCATGGTTCCATCCTCTTTCTGGAGCAACATACTCTTGAGAACTACCAATGGATTTCGACCCCGTCAAGCATTGTTGTCATCTCGACCGTTCCTGAGTCTGCACACGATGTGTTTTACGAAGGGAACTTAAGTAATATCTTGCCCACTATTCCCCTTGACATATCCATCAAACCTGGAATCATCGAAAAATGTCCATATTGGAGCTTCGTGTTCCCCTGACAAAATAGTCACCTATACATCCCTTTTCAAAGAGTTTCGTGACATCTTTTCCTGGAGCTACGAAGAAATGTCGGGTATCGACCCTGAGATTGTGATACATGAGATAAAGACATACCCTGATGCTAAACCCGTCCAGCAACGCCTTCGTCCAGTTCACCCAGGTAAAGCAGCTGCTATAAAGCTCGAAGTCGAGAAACTTCTGAAAGCCGACTTTATTTATCCAGTGGCTCTCATAGACTGGGTTTCCAATCTTGTCCCGATTGATAAGAAACAAGGCACCATTCGTGTAGGCGTTGATTATAGGGATATCAACAAAGCTTGTCCAAAAGACAACTTTCCTACCCCTTTCATCGATCAAATTGTTGATGACTACGCCGAAAGTGAAATCTTCTCTCTCATGGATGGTTTCTCCGGATATAATCAAATCAACATTGTTCCTGAGGATCAACATAAGACTGCTTTTATTTGTCCTTGGGGTACTTTTTCCTATCGAAAACTTCCTTTCGGTCTCAAGAATGCTGGCGCAACTTTTCAACGTGCTATGTCTTATGCTTTCCATGATATCAAGCATATCGTTCAACCCTATTTGGACGATTTGCCCGCTCATTCACTGCGTAGAGTCGATCACTCAATCCACCTCCAAGCCATTTTCGTTCGCTGTCGGTTCTACCATATACATTTGAATCCTCATAAGTGTGTTTTCTGTGTGGAATCTGACCATCTTCTAGGCTTTATCATTTTGCGTCAAGGGATCTGAGTGGATCCTTTAAAGGTTGAGGCAATCCTTAATCTCCCTCCTCCTTCTACACTTCGCCAGTTGCAAAGTGTGCAGGGGAAAGCAAACTTTCTTCGTCGTTTTATCCCAAATTACATCGAGATAACTCGTGGATTTATGCGGCTATTAAAGAAGGATTAAGAGTTCATCTGGGATACCATTGCCAACAATGCTTTTGAAGCTTTGAAGTTGTCCCTAACGTGAGCCCCACTTCTCTTTCCCCCCGATTACAGTGGCGATTATTTCCTTTATCTTGCTACCTTGGAATACACTATTGGTATGGTCCTCATCCAAGAGGATGATGCTAACAATGAACATGTTATTTACTACTTGAGTTGAAGTCTCACACCAACTGAAATCAAGTATTTACATGTTGAAAAATTGGCCTTGGCGGCCGTTAAAGCTGTCCAGCGCTTCCGACACTATATCCTCTCACGCAAGACTACAGTGATTTCTCATTGCAACCCTATGCAACACATTCTGACACGCCAATTGCTAGGGGGAAAATACTCCAAATGGATTGTGATACTCCAGGAGTTTGACTTGGAAATCGAACGCGCCAAGTCCAAGAAATGCTTAGTATTTGCTGAGTTGATATGCGACTTTCCCCATTCTGCAACGGAAAATGTAGTAGTTGATTCATTACCCGATGAATCTCTTTTCCTTATTAGCACTGATGATATTTGGTATGGGGATATCATTATATATCTCCAAACCTAGAGTTTTCAGCCAACTTTGTCTAGTACTGACCGACGTTGCATACGCTATCAAGCTCGTCAATACATTATCCTCGGAGATACTCTTTATCGTCGGGGGATTGACTCTGTTTTTTGACATTGACTAATGTTCGACGAAGTTGAGAAAGCTCTGAATGACTACCATTCTGGAGCATGTGGTGGTCATATGTCTGGCTATGCTACTGCTTAGAAGATCTTACGCACAGGGTATTATTGGCCTTCTTTGTTTAATGACTGCATCATCGCCATTCAGAAATGCCATGCTTGCCAGACCTATAATCAGAAAATACGATCACATCTCGCTCCTCTTCACCCTGTGGTCTCAATTGGTCCCTTTGTGAAATGGGGCATCGATTTCATGACATGTCACCCCCACTTGGCTGGGGGGCATGGTTACATTATTGTAGCCGTTGATTACTTTACGAAATGGGCTGAGGCAATGCCGACATTTGACAACACTGGAAAGACTGCAACATTGTTCATTTTTAATCACGTCATAGCTCGTTTTGGTGTTCCCCAAACTATCGTCACTGATCATGGTAGCCACTTTAGGAATTTTATTGTGTTCGAACTTACTGAAAAGTTGGGTCTTCGCCATGATAACTCAACGCCCTATTATCCACAAGCCAATGGACAAGTTGAAGCGATTAAAAAAGTTCTCATAACTATGCTCCGACGAATGATAGGGATTTATAAAAAAAGTTGGCACACAATGTTATTTTCGGCATTGTGGGCGTACCGAACATCTGTCAAGTTTGCTATTGGGTTTATACCTTTTTGGTTAGTCTATGGTGTGGAAGTCATTCTCTCGATTGAATGCGAGATACCCTCTTTAAAACTAGATGTTGAACTCCTACCCAACACTTATGCTGAGGAAGAACGTTTATTGTATCTTATGCGATTAGAAAAAACTCGACGTGATACCACCCTAGTCATAGAAGCTCAGAAAAAGCGTGTCAAGGCCCAATATGACAAGCATGTCAAGCCTCGCTTTTTCTTCGAAGGTGATCTTGTTCTTCTCTATGAACAAGATCGAGATATGTTAGGATCTAGGAAATTTGAAGCCATGTGGCAAGGTTCTTATATCGTTCGATGAGTTTTGGAAAAAGGAGCTTATGAGTTAGTAGAGTACGATGGTATCCCTTTAAGTGAACCCAGGAATGGGTTGTACTTGAAGAAGTACTATGCATAAAATCATTTGTACATAAGTGCTTGTATTTTTATTGTATCATACTTCTTGTGTGTTACTATAGCTTGATTTTGTCGTTATCTGGTCTCTGCCCCTATGTGACGTTGTGTTTGATTTTCAGATGTCAGAGTCTTCACTACCCTATATTGGCTTCACTGATGGCGCTAGCCATAGTACTTAGAACCTTGCTTCTGCTGCATGGGCAATTTACACCCCTACAAACAAACTTGTCTCCTTACGAGGTGTGTGCCTTGGCCGTGTGACCAACAACATTGTAGAGTATAGTGCTGTTATTGAATTATTGGTTGATGCTATCTCACTCGAAATTCATCATTTGGTTGTGCGACTTGATTCCCAGCTTGTAGTACTACAGTTAAGTAATGTCTATACTATTCAAAGTCCTACTTTGTTATGGGTGTATTTGCGAATTCGCCTCTTGGAACGTTATTTTGATTACATTGAATATCAACATATTCCTAGATGTCTAAATACATTAACAGATGCATTGGCTAATTATGTATTAGACAGACATTTGAATCATTTATAAATCAATCACATCAATATTTACACAACACAAGGTAAACCGGTAGAAGCTGTCTGTATATATAACGATCAAAAGAGTTTTTTACAAAAAGTTTGTCCGAAGACCAAAATGTCAAAATCTGAAGCTCATAGCTTCTACAAAGTGACGTCATGGATGACATTCATGGTAACACATGACTTCCCGAGAAACCATATGGAGCAGTCGATTCATGGAACCCGACACTCCTACAATATGACGCTGATCGCATCATGGAACCTCTTCAACAGACATGTCTGGAATATCTGCTGCCAGGCCCTCTAAATTTTGTTCCACTACTTGATAATCCTCGGCATATTGTGGCGCTGCCACTACCTCTCCTTGCCACTGAATGGGAGAAGTACCAGGAGGTCGATAAGGTCCAACATCTGTGTCATCAATAATGAATTTTGTATTTAGTCTTTAGATGAACTTATAAAACAAAAACATTTGAATATGATAAAAATTCACAAAAACATTTAAAAAGAAAAAATGTGTGTACTTCTTACCAAGTTCCCCCCACTGAGCATCCTCTGGAAGTACTAAGTCCGGATCTCCTCAGAAATCCAACCCGACATAAGCATAGTCGTCAACCATCAACATCTGTGGTTGAAGCCAGTCAAAGAAAGTATCATCATACTTGATGATCGGTCCAGCTACATGCCGAGCCATAAGATGACACCATCTCAACATCCTTGGATCCCTGGGAGCCGATAAATTCCACTCAACCTGCAGCCTCAGTAATGGAACCCTCTCAAAGAAGAAGGACACTAGCAAAGATCCATACCCGAATTTCTTTAGGTTGCCTCATCTGCATTTGGTCAATTGTCTTTTTACGCTACGAAGCATTGCATCTGCCCAGTTGAAAACTTGAGGTTTTGTACACTCAATAGCATACTGGAAGTAACTCTGTAATGCCATGTGAGGAGCAGAACTCCCAGCCATCTGAGCCATGGTGAATAGGATAGTACAGAGGATCAAATCTCGTACCCCCCAAATAGCTACTTTTCCTTTCTTTCTCTTTGCCTCGGGAACACAGTGTAAATGGCAGTACTCACTCATGGGAAGCCCACCACCTCTGCTACTAGTTAGGCTCACATAGTACCCCCTCCGTGACAATCCAGTCAAAAAGTAAATTTCCTCAATATCTAAGGATAGTGTGTGGACCCCCACATGAAATACCTGCTGATCAGGATCCCACATATGCACCAGGTACTCTAATAACCTGACTTGGGCCCTCATGCCCGGGATACGAAAGTACTTTAGGAGGCCACAATTTCTCAAAGAAGCAATAGTAGGTGGATGATTTATGGAAATTGCATTGTATTCTTCGTGATCCCTTTTGCGCCATTCAAGAACCATTTTGATGGCGAATTATCTGCATAGGAAGCACAAAGAGAAGATTAGCAACTTTTTTCACGATTTGGTTCTCTTTCATTGGGTAAATTTTTAAATTTTTTTTGAGCTTTGTAGTTCTCGCAGGTGCCCTTTGTGCACAGTGCAAGAACCTCGTAGTCTTCTCAAGGGTCACCTATGAGAATCACCCATTCTCGCAGGTCCCGTGTAGCATACCTACGAGAATGGTGGAGCGCAAGTAGAGCTCATAAAATCAACTTAAAAATGAATTTTTACCCAATGAAAATGCAAAATTTAACCTTGAAAGAGTAGAGGACAAAGAGCGCACCTCACTATCACTGATGGCTCGACGAATGGACGTTCGTAACTCCCGCAATCTGACGCCAAACTTCGAGGGTAAAAGAGGGGTTTTTTGAGCTCAAATAGTGGAAAGGTAAAAGTGATATGGTAAAAAGAGTTTTTACTCTTTATTTACTTTTGCTATGTCATTTGGTTTTTTATGATTATTTATCTATTAAACCCTAATCCCTATTGTCCTTTTGAGTGTAACTTTTGCAGGCGTAATCACTTCGATGTTCCTATACAGGGATGCAGACATATTTTTTCTTTGTCATCGTGTGTTTTGATTGTTTTTTATGTTTTTTTGTATAAAACCTCGAGCATGGTTTTTGTCCGTTCTTGCGCTCGAAAATACATGAGAACGCGATTGAGCATACTTTTATCACTTTTTCGGGCTCAACAAGGTTATACGAAAAAGGAACCCCCCTGGAGTCCTCTTTAAGCTCTTTTCAGACTCTCTAAACATGAAAACATAGCTGAGCAACCTTGCTATTTTCAAAATCGATAAAGTATCTGAAGTAAGCGTCTGGTGAGTGATAATTTATCTCTTTTTCTATCTCATCCAGACTATTTTATGAAAAAGGAACTGAGAGAGTTCTCTTTTAAGTGTTTTTCTGTAATGACCCTTTTCTTAT
>CBVK0100020110.1:0-43071 GCA_900067695.1 Picea abies
TGCGTCAAATGATTTTAGGATATTTCGTTAATTATTGATCTATAATTAAAGATTAAATGTTAATTATTGCGTTAACTGACAATTATAACTAATCATTATATTTACGATTATAATTAATGACTAATTTTATTGTTAAATGTTAAACCAGTTGAAGTTCAGACTTGTACAATAAAGTCCCTTGAATGTTGTTTTAGAGGGTACCTTGATGACGAATTATGATCTAAAGTTGCGCATTGGAATGGCCTTAAGACACATATAGATGGTAGCCCTTGTTTAAGTAATGTTGTACTGGGTTGTAAACTTTGTGTGCTTGGTCTGCTTGTGTCAGGTGGGATGTAGACACCTCCATGTTCCTCAGAACAGTCGCCAGCCCTGAGACCTTAAATGGTTAAAATCTATGGGAACCTGGGCTTGAGCGTTGCTTATTTGTCTTAGAGGTCCTAACCATTGCAAGGTAGGATGGATGGGTAGTTAGTCTTATTATTTTTCTGTTGATTGTCGTTCATTGCTTGCAGAGGTTCATGTGCATCTTAGGTCTTTTTGTTGTCATCGCATTGCATGCGTCATGTTCATCGTTGTATGGCGACGCATAGTCGAATGTATTTATTATCCTTGTACCCACGCACACACACACACAAAAAAAAAATTGCACTTGTTATACGAGGTTTGTCGTCATAACGAGGAGGTTAGTTACATATGGTATCAGAGTGGGTTCAACCCGCGACTTGGGATCGCTATGGCTTTCATTGTTATGACTTGATTGTATTGTTGCTAATCGAGTTGACTTGTGTGCATGCAGGTAATCATGGTTAGAGGACATCGTGGAGGTAGAAGATGGGGTGCTAGGGGAGGAGGTGTGACGCCCCTAGTAGCATCCACACCTAAGGGGTCTAACCCCCAAGGAGACGAGCAGGTTCTCGGACAGGAGCAGATAACAGTTGACGATGTAGTCGGGATGATGAGATCTTTTTAGTGCATGTCCGAGGCACTGATCAGTCGTTTGGACAGAGATGAGGCCAGGGCATCGACGCCCACTGAGGTTCCGCCACGCGCATCGGCCGTTACTGGTAGCATTCACCGTGAACTCAAGAAGGTCAAATTTCTTGAGTTCTTTGGTGCCTCGGATGGCACATCCGCCGAGGCATGGTTGGAGAACATGGTGATGTGCTTCACACTTCGCGATTATACCTCCAACATGAAGGTCCACATGGCGGTCTTTCAATTGAAGGGGAGCACTCTTCTATGGTGGAAGATGCTCCTACCGCAGCTAAACATGGTTTTCGAAGACGTGTCATGGGAACTGTTCGAGGAACGGTTCCAAGAGAGGTATCTTTCAGAGGAATTCATCGAGCATCAGCTCAATGAGTTCAATGCCTTATGACAGGGAGGTCGTACGGTGCCCGAGTACGAGGCCCGTTTTATGGAGCTACTCTAGTATGCCCCGCACCTTAACACTGAAAGACTTAAGGTCAACAGGTTCGTGTTCGGCCTTAACGGCGACCTACGTGCAAAGGTTAGGATTTTGATGCCCCAAACCTTGCACAATGTCGTCCATAAGGCCCTCATAGCAGAGGAGGAGCTTATCAGTGGGGGTCAGACCAAGACTCTAGCGAGACCAGCAGGGCAGGGTTCATCTGGAACATAGTAGCACTAGACACCAGCGAGACTTACGTTGGGATATCGTGTCTTCCAGAGGGGATCCACTTTCACTACACCCCAATGACCACCACCTCAGCAGTAGACCCCTTATCGGGGACCACCGCATCAACAACAGTGTCACCCACAACAACAGCAGTTTAGGCCTGTTCAGCAGAACAGACCAGGGTTCCAGGCCGGTGGGTCGTCATCTTATACTTCAGGTACCAGGACTACTAGGCCGAAGAAGGGGTGTTGGACGTGTGGGGAGCCACACTACCAACGCAACTGTCCTGTGAAGAGGACCAGAGCGTCTGGATCAGCCGGACCCAATACCGTGGGAGATATGGGCAAGGCCCATCGGATTCATGCAGCAATGAATAACCGCTAGGCAGAGCACCAGTCGACTATGCTCGAGACGAAAGGTACCGTCGTTGACCATACCCTTAGTGTTTTGATGGATCCTGGTGCTACCGAGAGTTTCATTTCTGGTGCAACGCTAAAAAGGATTAAGGTAAAGGCAGTCGAACAGGATGATTTTAGCTACGTGGAGATGGCATCGAGAGCCAAACAGAAGGTTGGAGGAAAGGTTACGAGCTGTGCCCTTAACCTGGGAGAGTTTGTCATGAGGGCCAACTTGTACGTCACGATCTTAGGATCTTATGATGTCATAATTGGTATGGATTGGTTGGAATCGCATGAGGCAATACTCAACTGTAAGACAAAACATTTTATCTTGGTCGATGATGAGGGACAGAGACATTTGATTGTAGGAAGGAACTAGGGAGTTTCCCTGAGGTTCGTCTCTTCCTTACAGCTACGGAAGAGTATGCGCAAGGGGTGAAAGCTTTATGCGATCCTTGCGCTAAACGAGAAGGGAGTGGCAGAAGGTCTTGAGCACCTTCCGGTGGTGAAGGAGTTTACGGACGTATTTCCAGAGGAGTTACCTAGGATGCCGCCAGAAAGGGAATTGGAGTTTACCATAGACCTGAAACCGGGGACCGAACCGATAGCAAGAATGCCTTATCGGATGTCGACCCTGGAGTTGCAAGAGTTAAAAATGCAACTAAAGGAGTTGTTGGACCTGGGACTGATACGTCCTAGTGTGTCACCATGGGGTGCACTTGTTATTTTCATATGAAAGAAGGACGGATCGTGGAGGCTTTGCATTGACTACTGTTAACTGAACAAGGCTATGATCAAGAACCAATATCCCTTGCCGAGAATTGATGATATGTTCAATCAAATGAAGGGTGCGACGGTGTTCTCCAAGATTGATTTGCAATCAGGATATCACCAATTACAGATCAAGGAGGATGATGTCCCTAAGACCGCCTTTAAGACGAGGTTTGGACATTACGAGTTTACTGTTTTACCATTTGGACTGACAAACGCCCCAGGAGTATTTATGAGTTTGATGAATGGGGTGTTCCACGAGTACTTGGACAAGTTCGTCCAAGTGTTCATAGACAAAATTTTGATTTACTCTCGTATGACAGAGGAGCATGACGAGCACTTGTGCTTGGTACTACAGTGTCTGCGAGAGCACAAATTGTATGGGAAGTTGTCCAAATGCTCTTTTTATCAATCGAGGATTCACTACTTAGGGCATGTCATCTCCGGCAAAGATATCGCCGTGGATCCAGCCAAGGTCAAGGCTATTGTGGAATGGCCTGCACCGACGAATGTCACAGAAGTGCATAGATTTATGGGTTTAGCAGGATATTACTGACGGTTTGTTGAGGGATTTTCGAAGATAGCAAATCTGATCACAGAATTGCAGAAGAAAAATAAGAAGTTTGTTTGGACCGAGAAATGAGCGAAAGCATTTCAGAGGCTTAAGGAGTTGTTGACAACTGCACCGATACTAAAGGTCCCTGGCATGGATGCAGACTTCTTGGTATGCACTGACGCATCCAAGGAAGTTTTAGGCGGAGTCTTGATGCAAGACGGAAGAGTGATTGCTTACATTTCGAGGAAACTGAAAAGGCATGAGGAGAACTACGCGACGCATGATTTGGAGTTATTAGCCATCATATATGCCTTGAAGGTTTGGAGACACTAGCTTGTTGGATGAAAATTTGAACTAAAGACTGATCATTGTGGACTACAACACATTTTTACGCAAAGGGACCTGAACGCACGACAACGACGTTGGTCAGAAATTCTTAGTGAGTATGACTTTGAGATTACTTACATAAAAGGAACAGTGAACCGAGTGGTGGATGCTTTGAGTCAGAGACCACACATCTTTTTGGTGTTGCCTCTTCAAACAAATCTACGTGAGAATATTCTCACTTTACAGCGAGACGATGACTGGTACAAGGAGGTCGAGGGTTTTATTGGACAAAACACAATGATGGTACCACGATATGAGGGATTTTCATTTGATAGCGATGGTTTATTGAGGTTTAAAAGTCGGATTTATGTACCGCCAAATGATGAGTTGAGGATGTTGATCCTGAGCGAGGCTCATAGAGCAGTTTACATGGCTCACCCGGGGGTCACGAAGATGAGGGCAGACCTTAAACCATTATTCTTCTGGAAGGGATTGAAGGCCAACATAGTCAACTATGTGGCCAGATGTCTAGAGTGTCAGCAAGTAAAGGTTGAACATAGAAATCCAGCAGGATTACTTCAACCACATGCCATTACGGAATCGAAATGGGAGGTTATTTTGATGGATTTTATTGTTGGATTGCCACTGACGGCAAGGAGACATGACTCAATTTTTGTAGTAGTAGAAACTCTGACGAAGAGTGCTCACTTTATTCCTGTGCATACGACGTATCAGGCACCTGACATAGCTAGAGTTTTCATCAGTGAGATTGTGAGGCTGTATGGTGTGCCTAAGAGGATTATATTTGATCGAGGATCGGTGTTTACTAGATGAGTTTCCAAGAGGCCTTGGGAACCCAACTTAACTTTAGTATTGCGTATCACCCAGAGACTAATGGACAGACCGAACAAACGAACCAAACCTTGGAAGACATGTTGCGCATGTATGTGATGGACCAACAAAAGCATTGGGAGGAATTCTTGCCACAAGTAGAGTTCGCTTACAACAACAATTACCAGAGCACCATTAAATTGGCGCCTTTCGAGTTTCTTTACGGGCGACCGTGTCAGACGCCCTTGAGTTGGGATCAGCTTGAGGATAGGGTCCTAGTGGGACCAGAAGTGATCCAAGAAATGGGAGAGAAAATGCAAACCATAAGACACAGGATTAAAGAAGCGCAGGATCGACAGAAGAGTTATGCCGATGTGCACCGAGTCGACTGTAGTTACGAGGTCGACGATCGACTCTTCTTGCGAGTTAAACCGCATAAGAGTTCAATCAAGTTTGGAAAGAGAGATAAACTCTCTCCTAGGTTCGTGGGGCCTTTTGAGATTGTGGAGAGAAAGGGGCCCGTGGCCTATCGACTAGCCTTGCCTGATTCCTTGAGGCGTATGCATGATGTTTTTCATGTATCTATTTTGAGACATTATATTAGTGATCCTACACATGTGATTGACATGAGTTCCTTGCAGGTATCGGATGAGGGAGAGCTCACGGCTAAGCTGGTTCGCATCTTAGATCACCGCGTTCGATAGTTACGACGTCGAACGGTAGATCAGGTCAAGGTCCAATGGGACAATTATAGTACGCACTCGGCGACTTTGGGGGATGCATATGATATGCGGCAGTAGTTTCCTTTTTTGTTTGATAGATAGACATATGATACTATGATACACTTATTTCGGCATTTTTACTGAGAAACTTCAAGATGAAGTTTAGACCAAGAGGGGGTGTATGTAACATCCCGCTTTGGCGCACTGAGAAAACTTATTCTTTGAGGACACTTGCTCGCAAGTGATCTGGACTATTATGATATTAAAACATTTGTCCTTGATTATGATGCATTATGGTAGATGACATGATGTTTTACTGCATTGACATAGACAAGTGCTATTGACTCGGTTTTACTGAGTGTGCAGGGTTTTGGACCTTGAGGATGCAGAGGCATCGACGGAACCCCTTGGACTCTGGATCGAGTCAGGGAGTGTGCTATTGGGGTTTGATTGTTTTACTGTGATTTCAGTACATTTGATTAGATGATATGATGTGGACATGTTTTGACATGATTATTGATGATGCAGGCTGATGATAGCTTGCTGACCAGAATCACATATGGAGTAAAGGGGCCACACATGACTACCAGAGAGGTTGAGGGAGAGGTGTGGACAACAACCCTGCCATAGCCTACTAGCACTCCCACTGTGGCTCGAACTGTAGGTTAATGATTACCTAGTTCGAGAGGACCCACGATTTCGTGAGGGTAGACTGCAACAGTCGCTCATGATGATTCTAAGGGGCACGCAATAAGGCGGGGGCCTTATTCCTTAGGAGCCCTTAGTCTCCCACAAGTTCACCTGGCGGAGTGTTGACTCCAGGGGTTATTGATGTCTACCAATCTTTCAAGAGGCGAGTGGCACCTTTGGAGCACATGGTGCATTCTGAAGGGCATATCATGCAAAAGAAACAAAAGAGGTGAGTGGCACCCTTTGAGCACGTGGTGCATCCTGAAGGGCACGTCACACAAAAGAAACAATAGAGGCGAGTGGCACCCTTGGAGCATGTAGTGCGTCCTGAAGGGCACGTCATGTTGATGATGTTAAAGGAACGAACCTAGATGGCCTAAGACTAATATCTCATTAAGAAATTTTAAAAAACAACTTCCCTAACTAAAATGTTGCCTAGTTCAGAATCTAAGTCCTAAGTCTAAAACTTTGCTAGGGGTAAAATTTTGTCTACCCTTAAGAAAAATACCTTATAAAAATAAAATAATAAATTTTAAACTAAAAACCACTTAAGTAATAGTTGTGGACTTCATAAATTTTTGGGTAAAATGAAGAGAGTAAGAAATTAATTAAAATCTGTGGATATCAAAGGTAAAGAAGAAATAAATTATTTAACTTGTGAAAGTGTAAAAAGATATTAAATTAATAATAAAAGGAAAAGAGTAAAGAGCGCAACTGCCACTTTGGCTCTAATAAAAAGGGGAAAGAAGGGAATAATAAAAATTAGGAAACTAAGGAATGGGGGAAACACAATAAGGGAAAGAGGGGAACTTATGGTAAAAAGCGAGGTCAACATAGTAAAGGATATGCAATTAAGAACCTTCTAATTTGAACTAAATTAGCAACTTCATTTTAGGGAAAGTATTTAAACCTGTAAGGGAATCTAGGAACACCTGGGAGTAAATTTAGGAGCAACTCTAGGTGGGTGAGGGAAATGAGATAATTTTTAATTTAAAGAAAATAATTATTGGAGGAAAGAGGGGGATGGATGACACTTGTGCGAAGGAGAATATTTAGAAGATTTTTATTAAAACTTAATTTAAATGTGATTTAGGGAAATATGGAAGTTCTAAAAACTCTATAAAATAAAGGGAAGAGAAGGAAGAAGGGGATCGACTGTTAGCATAACGTTATGCTGTCAGATTTGTGACTTGACTGATTACTTGTGGGGAGTTGGGATTTCCCATCTCGGATAGGAGTGGTATCTCGGCCTTGCGAGGCGAGCTGGGAGCTAGACGTACCATCTGGATAGTGTGTGGCCCCTTTGTGGCTTGGGGGGCTAAGGGGGAAGCATAGTACCCCTAGCGTTGGCTGGGAGGTACTGGTGAGGTCTCAACAGTCGGCGAGAGGGAGCGGCACAGAGATCAAGTGCAGGATAGCGTCTTCGGGTTATTCGTCGTCGGTCACAGGTACGCACGTGCATTTGTTTGTTTAAGAATAAAAGGAAAATTGTTTAAAGTTGTATATGAATCCTTATGATGATGATTGATGTGTTGAATTTTGGATCATCCCATTTCCTTGTTGTTGTTTTCTGCACCTAGATTGTTATAACCCCACAATCCTTTCGATGAGTTATCCTTGGCTCTGGAATTCTCTTACTATTGGCTGCAATTTCTTATTGGTGTTCTGTGGGCATTTATATCTGACTGTGGGCATTTTTATATATGGCTATGGGCGTTTTATAATAATGTGGGAATTTATATATTACTGTGGGCATTTTGTGTTGCTGTAGGCGTTTATAAATTATGGTGGGCGTTTTTATATATGACTGTGGGCGTTTTGTTTTAATGTGGGCATTTATATATGATTTTGGACGTTTATATCTGACTGGGGGCGTTTTAAATATGGCTATGGGAGTTTTGTAATAATGTGGACGTTTATATATTACCGTGGGCATTTTGTATTGTTGTAGGCATTTATAAATTACGGTGGGTGTTTTTATATATGACTATGGGAATTTTGTTTTAATGTGGGAATTTATATATGACTGTGGGCGTTTATATCTGACTGTGGACGTTTTTATGTATGACTATGGGCGTTTTGTAATAATGGGGGCGTTTATATATTACAGTGGGCATTTTGTATTGTTGTAGGCATTTATAAATTACAGTGGGCGTTTATATATGACTGTGGGCGTTTTTATATATGACTGTGGGCGTTTTGTTTAAATGTGGGCATTTATATATGACTGTGGGCGTTTATATCTGACTGTGGGTGTTTTTATATATGACTATGGGCGTTTTGTATTGATGTGAGTGTTTATATATATTACTGTGGGCGTTTTCTATTACTATGGGCATTTGGGTGGACTGCGTTCCTCCTTACTCGACCATTCTTGCTATTCTCAACCATCCCAATGGATCCCAGGTGCAGCCTCTCATCAATGCACCTTTAAACCTGCCTTATAAGGAATAGAAGGAGACAAAACGAATGGAACAAGAGATGACAACGTTACATTAATTGATAGGATCAATTTTATTTGTCTCGTTACTAAATGCCATATTATTGTTGTATTCATTACCTAATAGTAGCCCCTATTTTATCTTAGATAATGTTGCTTTAAATCTAATGGCCAGGAGATGGAGGAGTGACTTAACTCAGAAAATGTTGACCGAATGAGACTTATTAAAGATTGCAATAACAACATTAGCCAGCTACCCTAATTGGCTATTTATAGTAGTCTACTTTATGTTAATCAAGCATTCTACTTTAGAACAACAACTACTTTACTTGTTAGTATTTACAATAGCAATCTACCTTATTTTAAATGAAAGCAATATTTTTTTCCAGTTAATATTCATGGCCGCAACAACTTCATTTCGTTAGTATTTAAAAATGGCAAACCACTTTATTTTAATAAAGGCAACTTACCTTTCAGATAACATTTCCTAACAAGCAATTACTTTATTTCAGTATGTAATAAAAGCAAGCTGCCTTAATTAGTCAATGCCTCATTTAAGGCTAAGTGCTAGTAGATAGAGAGGATAATTATTTATAGATAGTATTGATGCTAAATTTTTTATGGTAATTACAACAAATTGGGTGAGCTCTTAAGTAAAAAAAAATAAAATTATTTTCAAGCATTATATATTTCCAAAAATTTGCATACCTACAATTGATGTTATGATGGTGTGTCCATGTGCCTTGAAGGGAACTAATAATTAGTAGGAACCATGAAAAGAGGTGATGCTTGTTGAATTAAGTTACAGTTTTGCGCCAGGAAATCACTACTTTTCTTTTGGAGGTTGCATAATTATTGGTTCTCAATTACTGGCTATCGATTATAAATTTAGATCAT
The DNA here is from genome assembly GCA_900067695.1 of Picea abies. NCBI lineage: Eukaryota > Viridiplantae > Streptophyta > Pinopsida > Pinales > Pinaceae > Picea > Picea abies. The sequence goes on from CBVK0100020110.1 coordinate 9,275, forward strand.
TGCATTAATGTTAATATTAATTTATATGCTTGCGATAAAAGATTTTGAATATTGCATTAATTAGGGATTTATGACCATTGCGTTGTTGAGACAATTATTGGTTCCTAATTATTGTCTATCGAATTATAAGTTTAGATCATTGAATGAATGTTGATGTAAATTTTACCATGTTTGCGTCAAATGATTTTAGGAATTATTGATCTATAATTAAATATTAAATGTTAATTATTGCGTTAACTAACAATTATAACTAATCATTATATTTACGATTATAATTAATGACTAATTTTCTTGTTAAATGTTAAACCAGTCGAAGTTCAGACTTGTACAATAAAGTCCCTTGAATGTTGTTTTAGAGGGTACCTTAATGACGAATTATGATCTAAAGTTGTGCATTGGAATGGCCTTAAGACGCATATAGATGGTAGCCCTTGTTTAAGTAATGTTGTACTGGGTTGTAAACTTTGTGTGCTTGGTCTGCTTGTGTCAAGCGAGATGTAGACACCTCCATGTTCCTCAAAACAATCGCCAGCCCTGAGACCTTAAATGGTTAAAATCGATGGGAACTTGGGCTTGAGCGTTGCTTATGTGTCTTGGAGGTCCTAACCATTGCAGGGTAGGACGGATGGGTAGTCAGTCTTATTATTTGTCGGTTGATTATCGTTCATTGCTTGTAGAGGTTCATGTGCGTATTAGGTCTTTTTGTTTTCATCGCATTGCATGCATCATGTTCATCGTCATATGGCGATGCAAAGTCGAATGTATTTATTATCCTTGTACCCACGTGCACACAAACACAAAAAAAATTTGCACTTGTTATACGAGGTTTGTCATCGTAACGAGGAGGTTCGTTACACCTAGCGCATACTAGATCCTCCCTTAATATTTGTCAATGTGACCCCTCTCTATGACTTGGGGCCAATATTTTGAGCACTTCGGGACTTCGCGTTTCGGGAGGTTGGAGGACTGCTCACCTCTCTTCTTTCGACTCCCATTTTTTTTTTTAATTTCCTCAGGACCAGATCTACGGTCCACGCTCCTCTCGTGATCCAATGATTCATATCAACTCGCGAGTTCAGACTCCGCGAGTTCTCACAACTCTGCCTTTGACTTCACTGATTTGAAAGTTAGCTAAATGTTGATCTCTTGCCACGTGTTCTATCTCGATGGACATCCAGGATCAACTCACAATCTCAGACTTCGCGAGTTTCACCCTTCACTCTTCTCCTTGAAAATATTCTGAAGTTTGAATCCTCGAACTCTCGGATCTCTCGCCACATGCCACGCTTTGTGATGGAAGGTTTCGACTAGCTTCATAACTTTGGGACTTCGCAAGTCCACTCTCCTGTGCACTTTCAAAGGGTTTAGGCCTCATGCACTTTCCTTGGGGTCCAACAATTGTTGGTCCTCACGCTCAGATTTGAAAGCCTAGATATGATCTCCTCCTGTGCGCTCTTCTGATTGTCTGGAAGTGGATTCCAACGGTCCAAATCTTTCACAATGCTTGATCTAACGAGCATTGTTTCTCCTCCTCCTGAGCTTTCGCTTTCTTCCCTGACTTGGAAGATTTTAGATGTTTCGAAGGTCTCGACCTTCAATTTACCTCCTACGAGCCCTGATGTATGGGTCTCGACTTCCTCTTTCCCTCCTGAGCTTATGAACTTGAAACAAGTTCACCTCTGCATGCACTCCTGCATGTGAAAATCACTAAGGCTTGTGCACCTTTCTTTGATCGGATGGTTGTCGATTCTCCACACTGTGATCCAACAATGATTGTTGCTCCTCCTCCTAATATTTTGATCTCCTCTGACTTAGAATATTTTATAAGTATTCAAAGGCCTCGACCTTTTCTTCTCCTTTGAGTCTATCTCTTGGGCTCTCGTTGACACTTCTGAAAAGTGTTATCCCTTCTGAGCTCGATCCTTAAGGGATTTTGAATTCCCATGTACTCGTTGCGTTAATCCGCTCACGTCAGATTTGTTGATGTTATGGTATCTTTGGGAGGTATTTACCTCCACGTGTAAACCTCATGAGAATAGAATACTCTAGAAAGAAAGAAGAAACCCTAATGAGTTGGCTAATAACCCTAGAAGACATGTCGGCTCTAGAGGATAATTTATATTAGGTTATTAGCCTCCAAGAGAAGAAGTCGGCCAGAAGAATTAATATATATTGAGCAGATAGATACCTAGAATGAGAAGTCGACCCAGGTAATTAACCAGATTTAGTATAAATACAGGAGGCCAGTCTTCATTCTGGTAGACAGTCTCAAAATTGTAGAGCAGTACTTGTGCGCACTGCAGTGCCCAGTTTTATGCGTAGGTTTGGAGGAGAGCTGCCATTGCAGCTGCAGTAGCTAGAAGGTCACGTTTGGCTTGGACTATCTCTTGTTTAGGGTTTGGACTATCTGATCATCTCTTGTTGGTGCGCTATCCTTGGGGAAATGTGCGCTACCCTTTGTTTGGCTATCTAGCCTAGGGTTTTCTTCCGGAGTGATTCTCTGTCAAGGTTAAGGTGCTTGGAGGGTGGCTTCGACCTATGGTTGGGTGAAAATAGTGATATTGTTAATGGTAAAATGAGCACATCCATTATATTATAATAGGTTATGGGCCCACCACTTCTTTCATTCAGTCTAACCGCTGGAAGGAAGCATAGCCATAAGGATATTAAGCTCATTGAGGAACTGCCTCTAGGTTTTTCTAGCAGGAGCAGTCACGAAAGCCCTGCATCTAGGGTTACTAGCAGGTGCAATTGCAGAAACCCTAAACCTCTCGTCGAGGTACCTTAAGTGAAGAGATTGACCTAATCCCCAGATAGATCAGTTCTCCCTAGCCTAGCGCATATCCTGATACTCTCATCAAGCCAAGATGTCGAGTTTGAGTTTTTGGTCAAATCTAGGGTTGACCAAGTCAAAGTAGCCATGAATTACTCTATGAAGTCAGAAAACAAGTTAGATGGAGCTTCTAACTTCAGAGTATGGAAGAAAAGGATTGGCCTCATCCTTTCCAAGAATAAAGTGTTGGATATCGTGAAAGGAAAGATCGTGAAACCAGAGTTTGAAGAAGGAAAAGAGAAGGAACTGAAGAATGTTGCAGTTATGGAGAAGTTCAAAGACGGTGACATCAATTCTATGAGTATCATAGTGGAATCTATAAAAGACCACTCGATACCCTACATCTCCCATCTTGACTCATCGAAGAAAATGTATGATGCCCTAACAAACCTCTTCTCAGTCAGAAACATTGGACAAATAATGAGTCTAAAGAATGAGCTCTGTGACATGAAGATGAATGATGATGACAACATAACATCATACTTTGTGAGAATCTCTCAGTTAAGAGATCAACTACAAGATATTGAATAAATCATTTCAGAGAAGGAATTGGTAAACATAGTACTCAATAGCCTTCCCAAGACATGGGATGCATTTTCCACAAGCATGAACACAAGGAAGGAGTATCCTACATTTGAATAACTTTGGACTTGTTTTGCTCAAGAAGAATCCAAGATCAGTGAAAAAGAGAAACCCCAAAAGAAGTATGATGATCAAGCCTTCACAGCAAGATTCAAGAATTTCAGGAACAAAAGGAAGTTTGGTTCAAAGAGGAAGACAAATCAAGAGAAAGATATTTTAGAAATACAATGCTTCAATTGTCGAAAGTATGGTCACTACAAGAATCATTGTCCTGAGCTAAAGAAAAGGAAGGAGAAACACAAAGAATCATTTGTCAAAGAAAAGGAACCTACAAAGAATACTAAGCAGGATGAAAGAGACTTCTTCTTCTTAAGGTAACAATACTCTTCTTAGTTCTTGTACATATCTTGTTTGCATCATCCTTGTACATATCTTGTATATCTATCTCTTGGAAGATAATGTGTTCCAAGAAGAGCTATATCTATGGAAGAAAAACAAGATAAGGATTGCTATCATTATACAAGAAAGGATGAAATATATCAAACAAATCTTGTGGAAGCTATTACAAGGTAAGCCGAAATCAGAATCGATCTTGGAGAAACCTAGAATAAAGAAGTCAACAATCAAGAGAAAATTGGAGAAAGACTTATGACGCTTTGCAAAAGGGGATAAGGATGCAGACGGAAGCATGGACTCTCCTAGATGGAGGGATTCGATTATATATCATCATAAAGAAGAGAATGCATTCATACATGAAGAAAGGATTAGGAGGGAGCTAATCCTACGATCCATTGAAGATGATGAAGTATATATCCATGGTAACAAACATGAAAAACAATACGTGTTCAGTTCGACCTTAGAAGAAGTCTTCTTCGAAGAGAATCCTTAAAGTATCCTTGTTGTCCATTCACATCTATGATCCTATGATGAAAGGAAGAAGTGGAATCTTTAGGGCATGGAATCTATAAGAAACTCCATTGAACCAAGAGATAAAGAAAAACATGAGGAAGAACATGAAGATTCCAAGAAAGAAAGAGAAGCCATAACAACCAGTCATTGTATCAAGAATCACAATATTACCAGCCTGATATGAACTCACCAAAAGAAATCAAGCAGAGGAACTGAAATTCGTGATGAAGAATAGTGTATGGAAGACTTATGAATAAAAGCTTTGGAAGATCCAGAACTAGAGGTTCTCCTAGATGGAGGGATAATACTATGATGACCACTTGTTCCAGTAGCCCAGACATACCTCTACATGAGTCACTATATCATCCGCAACATTCATGAGTTGGATATCTACATCAGATAAATGCAAAAACTGTTCTCCAAAACAATTGAACAAAGAGCGTATAAAGAGCAACCTCAAGACTTTCAAGCATACCCAAAAGAGACCCTTGTATGCAGATGGAAAAAGATAACTTGGTGGAGAACATCTAGTGCATAGCAGAAGCGTGGTGAAGATTTTCTATAATAGAGATATTGTATCAAGATGATTACTCAGTAGATCGGATATCGTGATGATAGAAGAAGTGCCACATAGATATGTTCTAGTGTTCCAACAATGATATACTTTATTGATCAGAGCTACATGAAGTCTTCAGAGAAAACCAATTTTCCAGACCAAAGTACATTTGAAATCAAGCATTACATTATCCTTGATGAAGTCCAGAAAGGAGAAATAGGTTCTCCAATACATATCCCCACAGATGAGCAAATAAGAAAACATTTTGGTAAATATTTTGTCCAAGATGAAATAATTTGTGTACTCAAGTTGGAGCTCATGGAAACGACTTCCTTATTGAACAAGGAAGAGATGACTCCTAGGTTGGGAAGGAGCACTGATATGTATTGACTTATGGACAAACATTTTTCAGTTCGAAAAATGGTCCAGGATGACCAGTTTCCTTTCCAGTTCGGAAAGTGGATTGAGATTTCTGACGGACAGACATTTTCCAGTTCGGAAAATGGTCCATATTGTTGATGTACCATAGACATCAACTTCCCATTGTGGTTAACATGGGGAGTGGTCTAGGGCAGTCTCTATTCTTGAGGGTTACTCAAGAAGATTGTCCCACCTTGCCGGACAACAATTTCTCATTGTGGTTAACATGAGGAATGGTCTGTTTTGGAGGTTGGTACAGGATAGTCTTTTCCTCTTGTGGTTGACAAGGGAAATGGTCAGGACAGACATTCCTTAGGGTGTATTCATTCTCTCTGGGTTACACTTTGTTTAGTGTCAGAGGAATGGCCCAGGGGTGGAATGGTCCAGGATCAACAATCAGGGACAAACATTCCTTAGGGAAGATTCATTATCTCTAGGTTACACTTTGTTTAGTGTCAGAGGAATGTCCCAGGGTGAGGAATGGTCCAGGATCAGAAATCAGAACAATCATTCTTCCTTGCTTGAGAAGAATAGTCCAGATAGCTCATCATTTATTTCTTACTTTTGAGGGAAGATGCTCTTCCGAGATCTCACAGATGTGAGTGGAAGAATGGCCCAGTTGATTCAATTTATATCATAACATTGTTTATGTGTAGGTTGATATCAGATGATTGTTATGAAGATTGTATGACAATATATGTATACTACTATGGTGGATGTGTTCCATTGTTTGATCAAGTACTTGTGTGTTACTTGGTGTGGTAGTGTACCACTGGATTGTAGTTATATACTACTATGGATAGACACAGTTGTGTTCTATTTTGTTCTGATTTCCTTGAAGACTATGAACAATATTGGAAATGATTATCAACTAGATGGATGATCAAAGGACAGAGATTTCCCAAAAGGAAAATGGTTCAGAACATTTACTCTTCTAGGACATATGTCCAGATTAGAAAAATGGCTCTTGTATCACTCTGTGATGTGAGTGACTTATCCAACATCATGTCTAATTACTCAGATGGAGTATGGTTTTGAGAGATGATACGGATGATGACATTGATGGTGATGATGGTGCTCATGATCTAGTCATAATATATTCTATAAAACTATGTTGATGCTACCGAGTGAATGGTATGTTTGTGCTCAATACCATTACCTGTAATACCTCCCTAGCTAGGAAGGAGTGTTGATATTATGGTAGCTTCGGGAGGTATTTACCTCCATGTGTAAACCTAACGAGAATAGAAGACTCCAGAAAGCAAGAAGAAACCCTAATGAGTTGGCTAATAACCCTAGAAGACATGTTGGCTCTAGAGGATAATTTATATTAGGTTATTAGCCTCCAAGAGAAGAAGTTGGACAGAAGAATTAATATATACTGAATAGATAGATACCCAGAAAGAGAAGTCGGCCCGGGAAGTTAGCCAGATTTAGTATAAATATAGGAGGCCAGTCTTCATTCTGACAGGCAGTCTCAGAATTGCAGAGTAGTACTTGTGTGCACTGCAGTGCTCGATTTTGTGCACAGGTTTGGAGGAGAGTTTCCATTGCAGCTGCAACAGCTAGTAGGTCACGTTTGGATTGGACTATCTCTTGGTTAGGGTTTGGACTATCTGATTAGATCTTGTTGGTGCGATATCCTTAGGGAAAGGTACGCTACCCTTTGTTTGGCTATCTATCCTAGGGTTTTCTTCCGGAGTGATTCTCTGTCAAGGTTAAGGTGCTCGGAGTGTGGCTTTGGCCTATGGTTGGGTGACAATAGTGATATTGTCAATGGTAAAATGAGCACATCCATTATATTCTAACAATATCAATGGTCCATGACCTTCCTCGATCCAATAGTCCATATTACATCGCAACTTTGGGTTTCAAAAGTTTAATCACACCAACATGCGATTCTCCCGATGTGCGAACTCTGATCTTGCCAATCTGATGGTCAAGGAGGGTCCCAATAGATCCTTGGATCTATGGTCCATATCGCATCGCAACTTCAGGTTTCAGACTTCAAAGGATCTGTCCCCTTCATGATGATTACAAACATTCGTCTAACTTGTAAAGGATGAAGGAGTCAAGGCATTAATGCCTGCGCTCCTTCTTCAAATCTAATGGTCATGACAGACCTCAGATCCTCTCGAATGGATCTTGTCCGTTCATCTTCCAAACAAAAGGATATTCCCTTTCAATACTTGAATCTCGTTATCCTTCCTAAGCTTCGACAATTATGAAGGACTTAAGAGATTTGCACTCTTTCTCCTGGAATTAACACTTAGAAGGGTCTTCTGCACACCTCTTGCGCTCCTTCATCAAGTCTAGAACTTAAGTGGTTCTCAGTCTCTGATTGCCTCGCAAAGAGCCTGTGCATATTTGCCCCTCACAAAGAGCCTGTTCATAACTACACTACCTCTCATGAGCTTAACAAACTCCATCCTCCAAGGGACTCAGAATGACTAGGAGGTTTGACATGAATACATGAAACTGTACCTAAGGTTAACAAATTCACATTTCGTGGCTCTAGCTTAAGCCACCACAGGACGCAAGCATTTATGAGTATAGAAACATGTCCAATTCATACAATTTCCTACTTGCCTAATTACACAATCAAGAAGACACCAAAAGGGTACAATATAAATCATTAAGCAAACATATCCATCCATGCAACATTAATAGGATATCCGACTTTAATTCATAATACCACTTAAATACATAAGATATGCGATTACTTGTCTATGACAGGTGGTATCCAACTAACTGACTATGGGTGTTCGTCCTTCCACCCAACCATAGGCTCATAGGCATTCATTCTTATCACTCTAGCCACCCTCGTTCCAAGCCATGATATCACCAGGGAACTCTTGCGGTTCTCAAGGATTATTTCTCTGTTTCAGCTTCTGCTCGAGTTCTGTTCTCTGCGAACTTTCAGAGATTTATCTCTCTGTTATGGCCTTGGCGAGGTTTATCAGATTCTCACTCAGCATCAAGCTCGTAGATTTCTGTTCATAATCCACTGAAGAGCCCTCACATTCTCCTTACCAATTTTATTATATCTTTTCCCCATGATGGTTCTCGACCCATCATGTTCCTTCTTTCCGAAGGGAACTCAGGTCAGCTTGGTCTGTCATACCTAGTGGTACTTCGGTCTGACATTCTGCAGTCAGACCATGCTTCCATTCATGGGAGTGGTTGATAATTCAACCACTGGTCCTTTCTTCATTAACTTCTTTCTCTCCTTGGGATCTGAAGGAGATTTATTATCCCCATCAAGGGAAATTTAGGGTTATTTGATATAATGAACCCTCTCTTATAGTTTTCACATTCTTTCCTCTATTGATACCATGGCAAGTACTTTCAAGGCTTCACCCCTGCAGTCAATTATTGACAACTCAAACAATAATACATTTACACTATTCACATGCCTTAGCATGGTAATCCTATTTTATGATTAATTACAAACTGGGGGAAACAAGGATGTTACAATGACATAACCATATCCCAATTATGATCATGATATTTTCCATATGTAACGACCCCTCCATTAAGACATAAATGTAAGTGAGCACAGTAGTGGTAAAATTTGTTTTTTGAAACATCAGTTAGGAAAAGTGTTATGCAAAAATAACATACATCAATATTTACACATTCTGTTCTCATCTATATCACTACACAGGAAGATTCAGATACAACATCGTTGTTATTCAAATATCAGCCATATCACATAAAGATAACAAAATATGTCTACCCGCCCAACCTACCCTGCAAGGTTAGGACCTTCAAGACACATAATCAACACTCAAGTCCAAGATTCATCTGATTGATTTTGACCATCTAAGGTCTCAGGACTGGCGACTGTTTTGAATAACATGAAGGTATCTACTCCCATAACCAACTCTAACCTAGACTTAGGACTAAATTCTATGGTAAGGTACTTAATCATAACACAATTAAATTCATTCAATAACTCATTATACTAGTACATAATTCGTCAATTCATCATTCAAATTTCACATCATAAGAAACTACTCAATTGTCTGGTTTCATTCCATTAAAAAATAATCGCTATTACCATATACATGTCAGTGTTATAATCCACTTTGTAAGATCAACAATTAACAATTCATTGTGGATAATGATATCATTTAATTTAGTATTGAATTTAACATAACAATATACATAATAACCTCATTGGAAATAATCAATTTCTCTTCAATTTAGACTTGCATTTCATATAAAATTCATACCTCTAACCATAATTGTCAACAACAATTCTATAGTTTTTAGTAGGTGAGTCATGTTCCGTAGTATATAACAATCACACTAATTTCATATCGAACATTATCACATCAATCTTGATCATGGATTTGAAATTACACTTTTATCTTATATCCAAGGCATAGTTATCATATATCAATGGCATAGTTTTTGTTTAACATTTATTAAGGTAGTCAAAATTTATTGTTAAAGAACCAACTTAATTATAATGTTTCAAGACGTTTTACAATCCATTTACTTACTAATTTTTAATCCCCACTCTATATTGTATCCTTAAAGTTATAATTTTAATTCCTCTTGAGTAAAATATATAATATTGTCTCTATTACTATAATAGTATGGTATTTCTAAGTTAAATTTGTTACTTCAACTCTTCAACCATTCTTCCTAAATGAACATCACCCTTTATCATTTAATAAGTTTTACCATATCCTTATTAACCCAAATGATTATACTTTAACACTCTTAATATAAAAGATATTATTATAATCATTATATAGTTGATCACTAAATAGTTCAATAACCATTAATTCATAAACATTCCAAATCCATTACATAAATCAAATGATTTTTTTATCATATTATTAATTGAATCAATCCAATGGAAGGAGAGTGTTGCATAATATATGCTAAACCCTTTTACTATAACTATTGTTAAGTTTTATTTTATTGGGATAAATCTCAGTCACTCTTGGAAAACCTTTCTTACTTTTTGAATTTCATTAGTAGTCAATATGTATACACATAAGAGTAATACTTACAATCTAGCATTAAATACTTTCATTAAAAATCCTTATTAAATATTCTCTATATTTGTTCACACTAACTTAAAGGTATTCTATCCAAAATCATGACATAAGTTAACTTGGTACTCTATTATCGCATCTACTATACCCAGTTTCATTGGAGGTACCACTCCACTCAATAAATAATGGAATGAAATTAGATATTAGGTTCAATGGTTCTTTACGGGTTGGTCACAAATTCTCACATCAATCTACAAAATAAAATCGGAAAATAATTGAACTATAAGGGATATATTGGCAAACGATCCATCCACATACATTATAGGTATATAAGATAATAGTATTGTTAATCATTTAATCCATACTCAAGGATATTTTAAAATAAAATTCAACTGTTTACATTCCAACTTATATAAAATCTATCATTAAAATTTTAATAACAACAACAGTTCATAAATCCTAAGTTAAATTTCCATCTTAGCATAACAATTCTACAACTACCATACAAAGTTATAGTTTCTAGATTTGTATAATAATTCTGCAGCGACCCTACAGAATTCTAGTTTCCATATTTGCAAATAAATTTTACAGCGACCATATGAAATTCTAAATTCTGTATATGTAAATTAATTTGGCAGTGACCATTCAAAATTTTTAATTACGGGTTTGTAAATTAATTTGGCAGTGGCCATTCGAAATTCTAAATTTCGGGTTTGTAAATTAATTTTGCAACGAATCTACAAAATTCTAGTTTCAAAGTTACAAAATGGTTCTACGGTGATTAAAAAAAAATTCTAATATACAAAATTTACTCTTATTACAATTTAAAATTTTAGAAAATAAAATACCAGAACAGACGAAGATAGAGAATTGAGGATGTCCTTCAACATGGGGTTGCGCTCATTCTTTACTCTCACTTTCTAATCTCAGAACGTCACTGGTACCTCCCAACCAATGCTAGGAGTACTCTTCTTCCTCCTTATCCCCCCAAGCTACAAAGGGGCCACACAAGAAACCAGAAAATAAAAGTAGCTCCAAGCTTTCCTCACAAGGAAGAGATTTCAGTCTTTCTCAAGCTTGAAATCCTAACTCTCACAAGTAAAACATAGTCAACCAAATTTTAGCAACATAACATTACTATGAAAAAGTGAGGTCCCTTTTCCCTCTTATCCATTTCTTTTATAGAAATTTTCTCAATGATACTTGTTCTCATGCACAAATAACTAAATTTTTATAATTTAATTAAATGATTATTCACCCAACACACGTGTCACACTCTCTCAAGGTTTCACAAGTAATTACCCTTTTTGTTTTATTTAAAAGTCATTTTCCCTCACATTCCCCAATGTGCTCCTATTTTTGCTCTTAGTTGTCCCTTAGTTCCCCAATTTCTCATTTAATGAGTGTTCGCTAACTAGATCTTAGTTTGAGTTGGGTTAAGAGTCTTATTTTAGTTAGACTTAGTGGTAGATTTATTCAATATGTCATTCTATGTGTACACCTATTCTCTCATGTTTTAATGTCTTTCTATTTTATAAATCACTTTTATTAATTTCATGTACACATGTGCATTTTACCCAACCTCTATTTTTATTACCCTTTTTCCTAGAGTTTGATTTTATTTCAATTCTTTCAATTTATTTGATATTTTTATTTAGTCCCTTATTTAAACTTAGACTTAATCTTAGACTTAGGCTTAGGCTCTTGTTAGTATTACTAATTAATTTATTGATTATTTAAACCTCTAATCTAACAAGGTCTAGCATTTCATTTTTATTTTTCTAGGCCATCTAGATTTATTGACTCACATTTTAATTACGTGATGTGCTCTTCAATATGCACCTCTGTGCTCCAAGGGTGCCACTCACCTTTGATTGGTTTTGGAAGTTTGTCCAACCCTTGGAGTCAACACTTCATTCGGGCGACCTTGTGAGAGGCTAAGGGCTTCTAAGGAATAAATATTCTTCCTTATTGCATGCCCTTTAGATTTCCTAATGAGTGATTGCCTAATTTTGCCTTCACGACATTGTGTACCTCTCGAACTAGATAATTTTTAACCTACAATTCAGGTCACAACGGGGGTGCTAGTAGGTTGTGACAGGGACACTGCCACACCTCTCCCTCAAATTTATGGTTTATGTGCATGACCCCTTTACTCCTTATGTGAGTCGAATTAGCAAGCATCATCAAGCCTACATCCACTAACAAAAACAATGTCAATAATCCATATACATAAATCATACTATAATCAATCATATATCACATGTGCATAAAATGAAATACTCAAACAAAATGCAATCCACTCCCTGAATCAATTCGGAGTCCAAGGATGTCCATTGATGCCATCATCATCCATACCATATCATGTGTCTTGCACACTCAGGAGAAATCGTCAATAATAACTATCAAGACATGCACATATGAAAGTAACATATAAATCACAATACATCATCATATATAACTCATAATCAATACATAATCATAATGTACCATATCCGGATCACTTGCATGCAAGTGTCCTCAAAGAATAAGTCAATAAAAGTGTGCTCAGTAGAATAGAATGTTACATACACTCCCTCTTGTTTTAAACTTTGTCCCAAAGTTTGTACAGTATATAAATGAAAGTAAATAAATGTATCTGACATAGATATACATATCTAATCTATCAAACAAATAGGGAAAATGTTGACTTATCTCATATGCGTCCTTCCATGTAGCCGAGTGTGGACTATAATTGTTCCACTGGACCTTGACCTGATCGACTATTTGATGTTGTAGATGTCAAGTGTGATGGCCTAGAATGCAGATTGGATCTTCCATGATAGCACCCTCGTTTGACACCTGCAAAAAAATCATGTTAATAACATGTGACATATCACTAATATAATGTTGTAAAAAATATACATGAAATACATTATGCATACACCTCAAAGAATTAGACAAGGCTAGTTGGTAAGCCATGGGTCCTTTATTTTCCACAACTTCGAAAGGTCCTACGAACCTAGGAGAGAGTTTAGCACCCTTTCCAAACTTGATTGAACTCTTATGCGGTTTTACTCGCAATAAAACTTTGTCACCAACCTCATAATTGCGGTTAATATGATGCATATCAACATAACTCTTATGCCGATCTTGTGCTTCTTTAATCCTTGTCTTATCGATTGCATTTGTTCTATCGATTGCATTTTTTCTTCCATTTATTGTATCACTTCCGATCCCACAAGGACCCTATCCTCAATTCGATCCCAACTCAACGACGTCTGACATGGTCGCCCGTAAAGAAAATCAAACGATGCCATCTTTATTATACTCTGATAATTGTTATATGAAAACTCTACTAATGAAAAGAAGTCTTCCCAACACTTTTGTTGGTCCATCATGTACATATGAAGCATATCCTATAAGATCTAGTTCGTTCTTTCTGTTTGTACATCTATCTCTGGGTGATATTTTGTACTAAAATTCAGTTGTGTTCCCAAAGCCTCTTGGAAACTAGTCAAAAACCTTCCTGTAAACATCGATCCATGATTTGATATGATATTTCTTGGTACTCCATGCAACCTCATGATCTCTCTAAAAAAAACTCTAGCTATGTTTGGCTCTTGATACGTCGTATGTACTAGAATAAAGTGTGCACTCTTCATCAGAGTGTCAATGACCACAAAAATAGAATCATGTCTCCTCGTCGTCGGTGACAATCTAACAATAAAATCCATCGAAATGACCTCTCATTTCAATTCAGGAATAACGTGTGGCTGTAACAATCCTGTTGGATGTCTATGTTTAGCCTTCACTTGCTAACATCCTAAACATATCTCCATGTAACTAACTATGTCTGCTTTCATTCCTTTCCAGAAGAACAAAGTCTTAAGGTCTGCCTTCATCTTCATGACTCTCGGATGAGCCATGTACACTACTCGATGAGCTTCACTCAAAATTAAATTCATTAATTTGTCGTTAGGCGGTACATAAATTATGTTATTCTACCTCAATAATCCATCGTTTTCAAATGAATAACCTTCATACTTCGGTACCATCATGGTATCTTGTCCAATACTATCCTTAACTTCCTTGTACCAATCATCGTCAATCTGTAGAGCTAGAATCTTTTCTTGAAGATTTGTCTTAAGAGGTATTACTAAAAATATGTGTGGTCTCTGACTCAATGCATCTGCTACTCTATCCACCGATCCTTTAATGTAAGTAATCTCAAATTCGTATTCACTAAGTAATTCATACCAATGCCTCTATTACACGTTCAAGTCATTCTGAGTAAATATATGTTGCAATCCACAGTGATTAGTCTTTAATTCAAATTTTAGTCCAATCAGATAATGTCTCCATACTCTCAAGGAATATACAATTTCTAATAACTCCAAGTCGTGCGTTGCATAGTTTTCCTCATGCCTTCTCAATTTCCTTGAGATTTAAGTGATCACTTGACCGTCTTGCATCAAAAATCTGCCTATACCTTCCAAAGAGTACTCTCCAAAGATTGATCTTCGATTAGGCTATCCTCAGGAAATGGACATGGACATGGATATTAGAATGATAGTGAGCAGTGTGCGAGATGTACAAACACATCAGGAGGAGATCCATGACACATTGGATTGGCTCACAGGGATTTCAGTTGATTGAAATTCCCACCTTCTCGTGGAATATTCCAAGGATTGGTTTGCATGTGAGTTGATGGATGGTGATATTCATGATGACAGGTACAGAGTGGTGGACGATATCTTCTACTAAAGAGCTAGAATATACTTATTCCTTAAGTCCACACTTAGGGAATAGATCATGAGGGTTATACATGATACACCCTTGGCAGGGCATCCTAGGTACTTCTAGACTTACCAAAAGATCAGAGAGAGGTTCTCATGGAAGGGCCTTGTGGACGATGTGTGGAGACATGTGAGGGATTTCATGTCTTGTCAGCAGAACGAGTCAGAGCATACCTATCTAGCAGGATTATGGCAGACTACACTCATTTCAAGACATAGGTGGGAAAGAGTGTCGACATATTTCAGTCCATATCTACTGGAGGTGCATGGAAGGGACTACATTTAGGGACTTCATTAGAGTATGAGGAATCAAAATTAGAATAGTGGTTCTTTAGGGAGGCGTTTAGTCTTTGTTATCCCCCATTTCTAGGGAAAACTAAGGATATGATGTCTTGAGGCTCGCAAGTTGTAGACATAGAGTACCTAGAGGCAAATCAGCAGGTAGAGCCCTTCACTGACCACCCATCACCATATGATCGATGGAAGCAACATCCACCACACCCAGCTTGGCTCACAAAGTACAAAGGGTCTTTCTCCATGAGGTAACAATTTCGGTTTTGTGGTAAGTTTCATTCTAATAAATGAAGAATTTGAACATGTTGCAAAGGGTCCTTTCTTGATTTTGAAAACGTTTTCTTGGAAATTACTCGTTTTTCCTCATTTCACCTTGGTGGTTGACATGTCATCCTAGCAAGTGGGTCACCCTCAAGGATAAGGTTGCTACTGGGGTGTCTCCTTGAATATTCATCGTACCAATCCCACCCATACTTATAATTTTCCATGATATTTTCCCTTTGTTTCCTCATCTTTTTGGTTTTCAGGTATTACTAACCCAAGAAGGGCTTGTACCTCATTTCATTGGAAGAGGGGTTGCCGACCCGAAGGAAGATAAAAAATTCTATAAAAGAATAAGAAATTGATGTTGAAAAGAAAGTGAACACAACAAATAAGTACCATCAAAAGCTGATCCAACTTGAGCTCTACTTACTCAGTGCTCGCCCCGGTACCAAATTGTGAATGCTAAAGCTTGAAAACCTTATAAAGGGGACTAGCAATTTATAAATAAATGAAATAGGGATTGGAAAGATGGCTAAGAATGGGTCTATGAAAAATAGCACCTAAATAGTTGGTAACTCAAGAGCAAGAGCGCCCATAAATAAGACAATGTGAACCCTTACATGTCAAGAAACCCCATGCCCAATGTTGGGCTTCGTTTTGTCATAATTTTCTGCCAAATAAACTCAATATTTCACTAATAATGTGTGTCCATCTATGCCATAAACCTTCATTAAACGTCATTATTCACCATTATATATCCAATATGGTTAATACATCATTTTTTCTATGTTTTTAGTGATTAAAGATGACTATATCATAATTTTGATGACAATGGTTCATGTTAAGAATTCTTGCAGATCAAGCATCTTCTCCAAGTGATATTCAACATTAAAAGTGTTCTTACATTTGCATTGGTCCTCGCCAATATCTGATAACTTGCATAGGACACAATTGTTAGCATGAAAGAAAACTAAGTTCATTTCTTGTACCATCATGTTCAACATTCTCATACCTGCAGTTCTCGTACCCAATATTATAGCTTATCTTATTGGTGCATCTCTGGGAAAAATCGAGAACATGGTTTTTCTTCGCAGTGATGTCGAAATGATCTCAAATGTGTCAGAATGTGCCCAAGTCACACTTGTGGACCTCCAACTCAAAAACAACAATTCAACTTAATTTGGCAACAGTTTTCAAACAACATATTCCTGCCTCGAGTTTCATGAAAATGAAGATGAATATAAAGAATTTGGAACATGGGTTTTGTTCATAGTATAAAAACCTGAGTAAAACATGGACGGTTTTTCAAAATATGGAACATTTTAGGAGATATGGTCGGATATTCAACACCAATCTGCCCAAATGGAAATCAAACACAGATTTTCATGATTTGTTCTAAAATTGTAAAAAATGTTTTCTGAACTTGGGGATTCAAACTCATTCACTCCTCAATTGATTTTATGCATAAGAATAGCTTCATAGGGGGGATAACATAGTTGGGGAGATATGAACACACCTTTGTAATTTAATGAATTTGATTTCAATAATAAAGAGCTAAATGTTTATGTTGTAGATAAAAATACTCCTCTCATCAATACAAGCTCCAATTCTGATCCACAGTATCTATTTTCTCATGATTCTGTGAGTTTACAAAACTATATGTTGGATTGGCAAGGGTCCACCAATTATAGGGCACAGAGCTAAGTTGTTTCTTTCACTTAGTTTATCTTGTTGCCTTGATTCATTTCTGTACTTTAAAGATTAGTTTAAAGATTGAAATTGTAGATTGTGTGTGTAATCCCATTTTTTTGAATGCTTGGTAATTTACAACTATTGAATTCTGTCTTGGGCAAGAAATCCCTTTAATTCGAATTGTATAATTAATCTCAAATTACATCTAGGGTTTGGCTTGTGTTAACACATTGACTCTATTATGTTTCATAATGAATGAATCTTGAATTTATGAGTTAATTTGATGTTGATTTCCTTTTGGTAAATGTAATATGAAGAGATCTGGGTTATTTTGAATCATTCAACTTATCAAGGATTGGATAGTTATTGAAACGTGAGAAAGTATATTCACAATGTGTTTGTGAGGAAAGATCTGAGAGGTCAATGATTATTGTAACTCCTTGTTGAGATCAATGCATGCATTGAGTAACAAAAATGAAACTCTAATAAAGGTCATACATGTATAAAGACAAGAAAATCAATGAACAAGTGCAACATTGTTGAGATATATCACATCCCTACTTCAATAAGTTTGGTTGTTATCTTAAATAATCTAGTTTTGCTAGGATTAAATTATAATTTAGAAAGTTGATTATGAAGATTTTCCACCTAAGGACAGTCTTAGGGATTTTATTTTATGATTCTTATAGTTTGTTAATGTGTGACCTCTGAAGATAATTAATGGTACCATCTTCATATTTATCAGAAAACGGGAATTTATTTTTGAATAGTTTTCTATCTTGTTGAAAGCATTGTTGAGATTTTTGGTTGGCGCAAGTTTCACAATAACATTTGCAATTAGATCACACTATCTTATAAAGGTGAATTCCATCACTTGTGAAGAGACATCCAAGACTGGATATGTCTTGAGCCTCTTTGTGAGGACTGGTCTCGAAGTATTGTTGATTGTTTTCCAATAATTTTCATTATTCTTTGTCACACAGTTAATACTAAATAGTGTGTGACAACTGATTCACACCTTAGTGCAGTGCCACCACAAGTTCCTTGCATTGGGTATATTGATTGTGGGTCAAGTCTTATATTTTTTGTTCATGATATTTAACTCTACACTAAGGAATTTAATATAAGATCGATAGCATTGAATAAGGATCCAACGTCCTTATAGATGACTAATTAAAGAAAGTAGTTGGAGTAAAACTTGTGACCATAGTTAACACTTTGTTGTATTTGTTTTCGACAAGTAATTGTGATTATCATTTTCATATCTAACCTCATAATTAGAGTATGAACACTTAGTATCTTAAAGTGAAAGATTCCATCTTGAGTTCTAGAATGAGAGCTAATGAAAATAATTGGTTACTAGTCTTTGTCTTTATTTTTCTATCAACACTTTAATATTTTTAGTGTGTGAATTCTCGACATTTACATATTTAGGGTTAATATAAGAACATATCAAAGAACATGATCATGTATAGATCAAAATTTAACTTTATATGCATGACATATAAAGTTATTCCATTTATTCCCATACTTGATATTTATTTTGTGGATGAAGTTAAAATTTTTTGATGACATTTTGATGAATGATTGGTTTGAAGTGTGGTTTTCTTGCCTTCTGAGAAATTTGTTTGTTGCATTACGAAGTATGTTTTATCAGAATTAGTTGTTATCATAGGTGATAATAGCCTCTGATCCTGCATTTCCTGTGCTTGCACCTCTAAGTTTACAAACCTCCTAGTCGATAATTTAATGTCCATGAATTATGCATATAATTTTCCCAACATTTTTGGCGTCGTTTCCAGGGAGGTGCTAAAGGGATTAGAGCATAGGTACATTGTTTTCACAGGTTCCTTTTTGTGTGTGTGATCTAGCTACAATTGGAACTTGGGGGAGGAAAAGTAGTAAGACACAAAGGTACCCTTGCTTCATAATTTTTGAAGGGGTTCTATCCCAACGCATTCACTTTGGTGAGTTTATCTGAAGCCTCGTCATTATTTCCTTTTATAAAAGTGTGATTTCGTTTAGTTTGATTCATGAAAAGAAGAGAATCCTAACTTGTGTGAAAATATAAATTGGTGGTAGTAGGATCTTAGTAGCACGGTGGCACTTCGAGTACATGATTAGTTTGATTATATTTTCTTTAAGTGTGTTTCCTTTTCATTTCTTCAATATTTTTAAAGTTTTTGGAGCTGTAAGATCCCCCATACACTAACCCCTGTGAAATACAAGACCTACCAGCTGACAAAAGAAGGATTCTCAAGAGTCCGTTGAATAACAAAGGAAATGTTAATCCAAGATATTTCTCAAATCCTAGCAGCAGCTGAGATCTCTGCCTCTCAGGAAGCGAAATTCTTGACATCAATCAAGAACATACCTGTACTCCAGGAAGTGATAGATCACCAAATGTTCCATGAGCCACATCTAGAAGGTCCCCTTGATCATCCTTGTCAATTTACAGAGGATATTAGACAACCATGCACTACATACGATGGAGAGCAAACAATAGAACCTAAGACTGAGGAATTTCCACCATGCCCATCTTCAAATCCTTTATGCATTCAGGAAGTCGATCAAGAAGATATGTATGGCATGGAAAAGGAGGACATACAGAGTGGTCTAAATGAAGAAGAAAACCAAGGACATCATGACTATATTGAGCATTGGTTCTAGACGACCATCAAATTGAAGTATCACTCTCTTCTTCAACAACTCTTCACATCATATCATTCGAAGTAGCTGACATCTCATGCTCTGGTATACATTAAAGCACATTTTTCAAACCTGAGTATGAATATTATTGTAATCATGTTACACACATGGCTTCATTGGAAATACTCCTACACTTGAGCAAAGGGTTTCCCTTTTCAAGTACATTAGGGAATTGTACTAAATAAATAAATATAATAATAAAGAGAAAAATAAGTCTAGCTGTGAAAACCAGGTAACTAGCATAGCTAGACATGAATCTTGCTTGAAAACAGGACTCATGGTGGGCAAGATTCACAATAAGTTCTATAAGTTTATGTTGGTTCAAATCTTGTATTGTATTCTTCAAATCATTTATGTTTTGTGCTCGCATTAGATGATGTGGAATTCCTTAAGGTCCACTTTCCAATGAATCTTGTCCCATCGACATCATCACATCATATGGGAACAAGGCTATAGTCATTTGTAGTACCTTGGATTTTACATGCCTCGATGGTAGACTTCCTCGCTGAAGAAAAGGGGATACATCAATGTCTCTTGATCCTCATAACCTACAGGGGACTCGACATCAACACATCTATTCGTACCTACTTGGTTGTACCCTAGTACCTTTATGCTCATTGACATCACTAGTGAGTGGTCTTGCGTTAGTTAATGATTTCCATTATTGATTGGTAATGCAACAATTTTTTTCCATGTTCGACTTCAAGAACATTCATTCACATGGAATAACTTGTACATACATGCGGATAAAGGACAAAGACTATATGTTTTCATAGTATCAACAAAATCTTGCAGTAGTTTGTTTCCTTGTAGCATTGTGTTCCAATAAAAGACTACCACTCAGTGTTAAGCAGTTTGCATGAGGGCATGAAAACCATTAGGTTTGGGGGAGATCTTCATATCCCTTCCATATATTCAGATTATTGGCATCATATCCAACATTTTCAATTCATCTCAACCAATTTTTCCTTCCTTCAGCATGTTTCAGTTCAACCTCTTTCAACAAATTCATTTCTCATCAACTTCAGTTCTCTCTCATATTCTCATCATTTATCATCCTTTATCTCCCTCATATTCAACATTTAGCTAGCATACATCAGCCCCACACAAGTTCGGAAACACATAAAAGGTAACCTGAGGTAAATAAGGTATAAATCTCTTTAATTTACTAAGAAATTGGGAAAATGATGCATAACCACTCCACATCCCACTGCATATCATCACCACTTACAAAGTACCATCACCACTACTTTGTAACCTTCCATTTTTCACTCCAACATTCATAATGAAATATATACTATGATCATAAGACCAAGAAATGAAAAGGAAGTATACAAGTATAAATATGAAGCAACATTCATAGTGTCTTCTCTGTATACATCATAAAAAATTCCTAAGGTCATCATATAAATGTTGTGAATAAAAGGATGAAGTCTGTTATTGCACAAATTGTAGATTGGGAAAATCCTAACCCAATCCACAAGATGTTGAGAACTATGGGAATACCTACTCAATGTCACCTTAGATAGGTACTCCCCTCACTTTAGAGATGATGAAATCAACTCAAGGGTAGAATCCTCAGTGACCCTAGGGGAAACGTGACAAAGAATAAATAGATGTTGGGAGGAACCCCTTAGGCCAATGAAGGAAGAAGTATGAGGGATTGGGAAAGAGTATTTATGAATAAATGGTTTCCAAAGACTTTGGTACCTTCAAAAAAGTGTTACACTTTCCCAAGACAAGACAAACAATTGAGGTACAAGCCCAAATATCTGTTAGCCTCTTTCTCATATACAATCATTAAGTCCAAGTATACCACCTTTGTATATTTTACATACTAGGATATAGTTGTTATCTTAAGTGTGTTTCTAGATTCATAATTTTCCTCTCCTATCTTATCTCTTGTGATGAGGTGTCGATGTGAGAACAATTGAGGTGGTTTCATTATTGTATTATATATTTGTATCATTAAGATGAATACAATGTTGAGAATTATGTCTTGAGGCCTTTTCCGCCAATCTTCTTGTCCTAATATTCTTATGCTCAATTTCTTCAATTGGTATCAGAGCTATGGTGATGTTCTTTTGGAGATTATGTGAAGATTTGTTTTGAATTTAATGGTATTGAACATTGGGTGTAAGTTCGGATCCATTCAAAGAGCAGATTTGAGTTTGTAATGGAAGGTGAGAATACCAAGTTTCATAATTGTGATCCATGAAACATTATAATATGGATTCACTAATATTTATTGATGGGGCAGTGAGCATGGATCGATGGTGAGGTGCATTGAGAGCATCCAGTGAAAGAGGAGAATGCAAATCCACGATGTCAAAGCAAGACAAGGTCATACTTATTTTAATTTTTTATTGATTTAAGTTGTAGCGTGCCTTTGTTAAGTTGAAATGCTACAATTAGTATGTAGTGTTTCACATGTGTTGCATATCAATCTCTCTCAGAAAAGTGTCCACAATAGATGCAATTATAAATCTGCAAATTAAAATAAAAGTGAAGCAACGTCTTAATAGATCATCTTGCAGTCAAATCTGTTGAGATTTGTGTCATTAAACAAATAGTGAAGTGTTATTCTACTGTGGACATCGAACTACCTATTGCATAACGATCTTCTACGAATCAAATCTAAATTTAATTGGATCCAACTATCCTCGGGATTCATATTTATGTTAGTTGTGGTGAGATTGGATCATGCGGCATGCCCATTCTTTCATCTCTTGTATTGAATGATAGAGCTGGGTTGATTGACCTTTTGTTTGAAAAATAAAAAAATATGTAACCATGATTGTGTTAATCATTCAAGATATCATCTTCAAGTTCTGCTACAGGGTTTTGAAATGAACCTTGTTGTCTGGTTGAGATTTCTCTTGTATTCTAGGATCCCACTGTCCAAACATCTATTGAATCACAAAGTTTCTCCAACAATCATAACCTAGCAACAATCCATCATGTATTTTCAGTGATTCATCACATTTTTTTTTTGCAGCAAGGCACTTGTGAAGTGATCCATCTTGCAGTGATTTTACATAATTACAGTTTTCCAATCCACCTCTGAGTATTTGACACTTGATCCACTTGATTTTCCCCCTATTTCTCTTTTCTCTCTCTTCGTGATTTGGTGGAATATTGGTCACCAAGAAGTGGAAAACAATGGCCTGGTCTCCCAGAACAAACATGAAAATTTGTGAATGTACAACATGCGAGGATTTCATTTGACTAGTTGAAGATCTCCACGATTATCCCTCCACGGTCTTCCCTACAACACTCGATTCAACCAAGGATGTGATCCAAATCTTCTCAATGAACCCTCATCGATCTCCTCAACTTATTTACTCGACGATTTCTTAAATGATTTGCTCCACGATTTGCTCATGAGCTTGAGATATCCTCACAGGTGGCGTGAATGAAGGTTTTCAAAGTAGGAATCTAGAAACATGCTTAGGATAACAACTATATCCTAGTATGTAAAATATACAAAGGTGGTATACTTGGACTTATGGTTGTATATGAGAAAGAGGCTAACATTTCCCACCCTCAATCATAAGTCCAAACAACAATACCAACAAAGAAGGTGCATAAGTTGGTATATCTCCATGCTAAAACTCCTGAGCTGAGCCACAATGAAGAACTTCCTAAAAAACTACCAAATTTGGATGTTGAAGTATTACATTTATATTAAATTTAAATCCTTGGTAAAATAAAGTGAATATTGTTGTCCTATATTGCAGAAGTAAACAAGAATATATATCAGAAAGAATAAGATCTAGTTACTGCAGAATTAACCATCAAAGTTATCAAATAATTATTGGACAATGAAGTACTAAAACAATAGATAACTTTCCAATACTTAAGAATGAACTTTGACGGTAAATTAGGGATGCTAGATGAAGTTATCAGGAAAATATTTTTGCAGTCTTATGGATGTAGAAATTTTTTTCTACAACAACAAAATTCAACCACCAAAAATCACAAGTAAACCACCCAAAAGATGCACAATGATTAGTAGATTACTATGACAACTTCTTAGCAATTTCTGACGGTTAAATAATGAGTAAGAGAAAGAAATTTAAATGAGTTGGTTGCATCCCTAATGGCTATAGAATAAAATTATAATAGAAATAATATGTACTTGGCTAAGCTAGATGCCCTAGTGGCTCAATCAATATAAAAGCATGTAAAATTGAAGCCACTTTAGACAATTGAAATATCTCAACAAAAAATGTTATCCAATGCAACTATTTTGTTTCTCCATTGCAATTTTTAGATTAGTTCTTTTAATCTATTGGGTAAATGGAGTCATGGTTATAAAGTTTGGATCCACAATATCTCTAGGGGTGTAGGCCCTTCTACTCCCTAGAGCATGCAAAACCAACAAAGGTGAGTCTAGGAGGGTGTAAGCCATTTTACTCCTCCTAGAAACCTTATAGAAATGTCTTATCAAATTGAAAATAATGGAACTTGGTGGAGGGTGTATTCCCTTATACTCCTCCAAGGGTTTATACAAGACTACTAGTGAAACAAGAAGAAGAATATCAACAAGTGCATAAATTCTCTTACCAATTCCACAAGATTGCAAGAACAAAACCCTAGTTTACCAAGAAATTTCCTTCCATGTGAAAAATAACAAGTCTCCAAGAGGTGTGCACCACCTTAGCTCCACAATATACCATAACAAGCATCCAAGAATGTTGCACAAGAGAGAGATAGTTCAAAAATTTCCAAGTAGGGTGCAAATTTCAGCCAAGTAGTCTTCTCTAATGAGAGAGTTATGATCAAATGAAATGAATTTGATTCCTATTTATATAAAACCTCTAAAAAAAAATTGTCCACATTTGGTTAGGGCAAACCAAAAAATAAGGGGACATTCCCCTTTATTTTGTCCCTTTACAATTTAATTTTTAGTTTACACATAAAGAAACCCTATAAAAATGACATCATACCCTAAAGGGTGACGTTTTGGCACTTTAAGCAAGTCATTGACCTTGGAGAAGAAAATGTAGAGCCTCTAAAGGCTATCTCTCCATGACGCAAGGGCTTCTCCCCGTCACAGTGTGTCAAAACCAAAAAGATAAGGAGACGAAAGGGGTGAAGTGTGAAAAGTGATAAGTATGATCGGGAATGATACGATGACTCATTAAGGGGACCTCCTAGTAATAAACCCATTCCTAAGGGTGACCACTTACTAGGGCACAATGTCAACCACCAAGGTGAAACATGGCAAAGAACATAATTTGCAAGAATAAGATCTATAATCAAAAGAATATTTAAATGCAACATACTCAAATTCCTTAAGTATTAAAGTGACACTTACCACAATACTTGAATTATACCTCATGGAGCAAGACCCATCGTCTTCTGGAAGCAAGTTGATGTGGTGAATTCCATCATGACAAATCCAGGATGTGTGATGGTGAAGTGGGTCTATGTTTGTGTATGTGGAAACTATCAGTCATCTCTCTCAGTACTCCATGTCTGCAACCTGAGGGCCTCGAGGCATCATCTCCTTAGGTATACCTAGAAATTGGGGATACCATCTGGCTCGTACTTGGGGACATGTGCTCACCGTAGAGTGCATGAGAACCTCAACATATTCTGGTCAGACCTGTGTCTACACTCAAATATCAAAACGTAAAATCTAGGGTGGCTCACTCACCCTTTGCTCATATAATAAAAAATCCAAAGTTTTAAAAATGACAACTAATCTAGAAAAGAAAATTTTGTATTTTTCATAAAAAATGATGAAATATAAACATGTAAATCAATAATGCAAGTAGAACAAAATGAAAATCAGAAATGAGATGCAACTAGACCACCATGAGAAATCAAGATGCAAATTCAAGAAAGAAAGATGACCTACCTACTTACCTGGGCCCTAGGCCCTAAAGAAGTCAAGTACCTTGAATATAGGGTCGGAGAAGAGATCCATCCACTGGTAATGACATCTTTCTCTCGTCCATGGATGACAAGTAGTACTTCTCTCTCTCAAACTTTTTCTTGATGATGTAAGGGCCAGGGCAAGAGTTTTTATTCTTCTGATCATATTTGGGCTTGCCCTTCCTCTTGTCCCACATGAATGCAAGACTTATTTCACTTTAGTTGATGTAAGTTATATTCTCGATGTAGGGGTGCGAAGGTGGCTCTATGTTGATTTTATATTTAATAGCCTTCTCATGTTCTTTGTCCCCTTTATCTCCCTCCTTCAATATCTTGATGGACCATGGTTCCTTCCCTTGAAATTTTGATAACTTATCCTTATATTCTTTGGTTCTTGGAAGCAGTGTATCTATACAATCCTCCTACATGAAAGAGAGATCATGAGGATCATATTCAATAGGAAATATACCTTCATCAAACTCATTCTCGTTGATGCGGTTAGGATGGTCCCACTCTATCACATGTTCCTTGGTCGCTTTTCAATTGTAGATAACTTCAAAGGTACCATCCTCCATGGGGATATAAGCACGAGTGAGGTCCATGCTAATGAATTCTCCAAGAGTATCAACCCAACTCCTCGATAATAGCATGCCCAAAGCATCTAGAACATCAATCACCACTATGTTCATGAGGATGCTAATGTGAGGAAAATATACCAAATAGAACTTTGCATATTCTATGAGACTATAAACCTTGACCTTCTTGGAATTGATAATACAGACATTTCCATAGGGTTTAGTTGTCTTGAGGCCAAGCTGCTTCATAACCTTTATGTACATCACATTTCTTGAGGCCCCAGAATCTAGCATGCAGTTTTGCAAGACAACATTATTCATTCCCAAAGAAAGGTAGAAGGGAGTCATTTTTCCATCCAAGGTACATGGTGTTCAGGATTATCGAAGGATCTTCTACCTCAACGGGCGCTTTCAAAAACTTCAACACTTCTCTTCTAACGGAAGGGATTTTGCACATTTCTATCACTGGGACTATCATATTTGTTTTTCCAACCATGGTCACGACATCTATATTCAACTAAATCTCTTCTGCCTGCATTGGTTTTGGAAGCAATTCTCGAAATGGAGGTGGGGGTGGTGGGACCACCTTCTTTGTTGGATGGGGAGTGATTTTTCTTTGACTAAATTGAATCTTTCTTTGTTGGATGAGATGAGGTTTTCTTCTCTGAAGTTTGTGGATGAAAGACAATAATTTTACTCCTTGCATAAGTCAGGATCTCACTCTTCCTTAATTAATTCCTCTAATCTTCAGTCAACTAATTAAGCACTCTGATCTGGCCTTCTCTGGCTCCCCTTTTTCGAGCTTCATCAATCTGTTCCTATGTAATATATGTGATTCCATCATCATCATCATCACCTGAAAGGAAAATATTGTATCCATGAAGTTGATATTGTCATGAGATTCTTCTTATCGTCATGGACATTCTTCCTCTGGATGAGGTTCTTGGCAAGGAGAACACCATGGTAGTTCCTCCAAGTTAATCATCCCAATAGGGTCCAGTGTGTCAAGATCCTTTTCCTATTGTTGAGGTTTTTCCTTCCAACCTGTGGGTTCTTTTCTGACGAATGGATGCCTTGGAGAAGAATGTTTCCTTTCCAAATTTTTCAACCATATCATAACCTTATTTTGAGTCTAGAAAAACTGAGTATTCATCTGATCAAGCTTCTAAGCTATGGGAGCAATTGGATTTGGTGCACTGTTTGTAGTTGTTTTTATTTTATTTTGGTTATTCTTTGGCACAAGGACACTGAAAAGGATCGAACTTGGAGAACAAAAGGTTCTCCTCAATGTCTTCACTGTACTCTTTGGCTTCTACCAAATTGTGGGGTTTCTTGTCCCTTAGGATGAAACCAAATTTCCCTTCAAAATAATTGACATAAAGAAGAAAAACAATTGTTGTGGTAGGACGCAGATCCCGAGGGATTTGGATATGCAATTCATCAAATCTAGTATCAAACTCACTCACTGTCTTGTTCTCCTTTTTCTTTATCTGGTTGAACTGATTCATTAGCATTATGTTATCTTTCTTCAATGAACATTTGCTTTTAAATAACTTAGCAAAGTCTTCCTAATTGGTGAGGTGATTATCTGGCCAGCCATCAAACCAGCTTTGGGCATCTTCAGTGAGAGATATTTCTAGCAACTTCATTGTAACATCTTCATGTTCCACTCCTTCATTTTGCATGTCTCGACCAATGGCATGTAGATTTTGTTCTATGGTGATTACATTGTTCCCAAAAAACTTTTACAACCATTTATTGATTTCTTTAGGAATGGTATTGGGATATCTAGTGATGGATGCCATGTTCAAGGGATTATAAAGGTCCTTTTCCCAAGAATGAGCCATTGGTGCAAGTGGGAGATTACCTTGAAATTTTTTTTTGACAACGGGGGAATGGAGAGGAGGCCTTCTTTGATAATTTTTGGAAGGTTTGAATCTTCCAGGGGAAAGGGTCTTTTGGGAAGAAGAATTCTGGTATGGTGGAGTCACCATCAAGGAAAAAAAGGAAAAGGGAACTTCCCTCAAGTGGAGTCGCTAGACAAGCTAGGGGTAGAGGATTTGGGATCAAATATTGCCAAGATGTTGTTAGGGCATGAAATAGGATTCAAAATCATCCCCATAAACGATGCCAAAATGTTATCGCACAAATTGTAGGTTGGGAAAATTTCGACCCAATCCACAATATGGCGAGAAATATGGGAATACCTACCCATTGTCACCTTAAATAGGTACTCCCCTCACTTTAGAGACGATGAAATCACCTCTAGGGGGGATCCTGAGTGACCCTAGGGGAAACGAGACAGAGGATGAAGAGATGTTGGGAGGATCCCCTTAGGTTAATGACGGAAGAAGTATGGGGGCTTTCGAAAGAGTCTTGATGATGGTAAATGGTTTCCAAAGACTTGGTACCTATACCAAAGTGTTACAGCTTCCTGAGACAAGACAAACAATCAAGGTACAAGCAAGTGAATCTTGTTGTCTTATATTGCAGCAATAAGCAAGAATATATATCAGAAAGAATAAGAGATAGTTAATGCAGATTTAACCATCAAAGTTATCAAATAATTATTGGACAATGAAGTACTAAGACAATGGATAACTTTCCAATACTTAAGAATGAACGTTGATGGTAAATTAGGGCTACTAGATGAATTTATTAGGAAAATATTATGCATCCTTATGGATGTAACAAACAATTCCTACAACAACAATATTCAACCACCAAAAATCATAGGTAAACCACCCAAAAGATGCACAATGATTAGTATATTACTATGGCAACTTCTTAGCAATGTTTGATGGACGAATAGTGAGTAAGAGAAAGAAAATTTAAATGAGTTTGTTGCAGCCCTAATGTATGTAGCATAAATTTATAACAACAATAACATGCACTTGGCTAATCTAGACTCCCTAGTGTCTCAAGCAAGCTAAAATCATGCAAAATTGAATCCACTTTAGACAATTGAAATATCTCAACAAAACATGTTATCCAATGCAACTATTTTGTTTCTCTAATGCAATTTTCAGATTAGTGTTTTTAATCTATTGAGTAAATGGAGTCATGGTTATAAAGGTTGGATCCACAATAGCTCTAGGCGTGTAGGCCCTTATACTCCCTAGAGCATGAAAAACCAACAAAGGTGAGTCTAGGAGGGTGTAATCCCTTTTACTCCTCCTAGAAACCTTGTAGAGATGACTTATCAAATTGAAAATAAGATGGACCTTGGTGGAGGGTGTATTCCCTTATACTCCTCCAAGGGTTTAGAAAAGAATACTAGTGAAACAATAATAAGAATACCGACAAGTACATAAATTGTCTTACCAATTCCACAAGATAGCAAGAACAAAACCCTAGTTTACCAAGAAAATTCCTTCCACATGCAAAAGAAAAAATCTCCAAGAGGTGTGCACCACCTTAGCTCCACAATATACCATAATAAGCATCCAACAATGTTGCACAAGAGAGAGATAGTCCAAAAATGCCCAAGTAGGGTGAAAATTTCAGCCAAGTGGTCTTCTCTAATGAGAGAGCTATGATCAAATGAAATGAATTTGATTTCTATTTATATAAAACCTCTAAAAAGTGTTTGTCCACATTTAGTTAGGGTAGACCACAAAATAAGGGGGCCATTCCCCTTTATTTTTCCCCTTTAAAATTTAACTTTGAGTTTACACATAAAGAAACCCTAGAAACATGATATCATACCCTAAAGGGTGACGTTTTGTCACTTTAAGCAAGTCGTTGTCCTTGGAGAAGAAAACATGGAGCCTCCAAAGGATATATCTCCATGATGCAAGGGTTTCTCCCCATCAAAGTGTGCCAATTCATCATATAACTTCACCATAATCATCAAAACCCTTTCCCAAGGGCGATGTCAAGCTCTCCCAAGGTGACGTTTTGACCTTTGAGGTGAAACGTTGGGCTAAGATGGGCTAGGTATCATGTCCAAGGTGACTTCCCTTGCCTCCAAAGGAAACGTCCAAGCTCTGGTTGCTCCCAATGTCTGGGTCCTAACATCCATCCTGTGGACGTCCTATCCCAATGAAGGCCTAAGCTAGGCGTGTCCCTCCAAAACCTCCATCAAGAATGCCCTGCAAAAATAGACAAGTGCACCCTCCAAGGATCTCAAGTAAAATGTATCATGGCAAGTAAAATCACATATAATACAAGATCCACCTAAACATGTGCATCAAAACTACCTTATTAAATTAAACAAGTGTTCAAAGACCTTATGCAATTTGTCAAGTTTAGGTATGGGAGGGTTGACAATGTGACCTATTAGGTGAATCATTCCTTAAATCAAGGAGTGTTTCCTAGGTGGACCCTCTCTAATTCATGTGGAGAAGATGAAGTGGATCGGGGTAAGACTTTTGGGCATGGGGTTCATGACATACAAGGGTCCATGTTGTCTCTTTTATTGGTGCCTTTGTAGAGGGTGTGTTGCACCTTCGTTTTCAATGCATCCTTTTTCCAAGCCCATTCATTTTCCATTAATTAATTAAAGTCCAGAACAACTGGGTACTCCCTATGGATAACATAAAACTTGGGGGCTAGTACCACAATGTCACTTGAAGGGAGAGGTACACAAAGTACCATAGGGGTAAAGCAAAGGTTGTAACACACTTGTGTAAATCCCTCAACAAGTGGGATGCCTATATAATATGAAATTGGTTCTTACATGTCTTTTATTTTTTAGGAGAAACGTTTCATTATTCTCAATACCTCTTTGGGTGAGCATATGGAAGGTTAAATTTTTGGATTTTTTCTTTTTCCAGCTACATTCCCTCTAGGATTTCAGCCTCTTCTTCCCATAAAAAGAGGTACAATCCCTTCTTGGGCCAGTACACCTGAAAATCCCAAAATATAAGGAGAGGAAAAAGGGTGAACTATCAAAAGTGATAAGTATGATCGAGAATGATACAATGCTTCGTCAAGGGGACCTCCCAGTAGAAAAACCATTCCCAAGCGTGACCACTTACTAGGGCACAATGTCAACCACCAAGGTGAAACAGGGCAAAGGGCATAATTTCTAAGCATAAGTTCTATAATCAAAAGTAGATTTAAATGCAACATACTCAAATGCCTCAAGTATTAAAGTGACACTTACCACAATACCTGACTTGTACCTCATGGACCAAGACCCATTGTCTTTCTGAAACAAGATGATGTGGTGAAATCCATCACGATGAATAAGAGAAGTGTGGTGGTGAAGTGGGTCTCCATTTGTGTAAGTGGACATCACAAGTCAATCCATCCCTCAACACTCCATGTCTGCAACTTGAGGGCCTCGAGACATTATCTCCTTATTTATTCCTAGAAATGGGGGATAACAATATGCATACTCTAACTTTATCTTGTACTTGTAAATGAGTTTCTTCAGTAGAGGCAGTGCTGACAGAGGAAACAAGGGAAGAGAGAGAAGGCCTAATGATTTTTTGGGTAATAAAAGACTTTGATTCTCAATCCATTTCGATGTCGAATCTGAGGAGTTTAACCAACTCCTACAAACCAATGTCTTGAACTTAGCAGGACAAGGGGTTTTCCAACCTCGTCCTCCACCTGAAAGACCCCCCTTAAACCTCATCCAAGAAGTGCTAGAATTCCTGTACCATCACATGTTTCATTACCTCCTGAGATTCCAACCAATGATGGTTGGAATGAGATTATTAACCCCCTTCAACATCAAGGACAAGTATGGTCCACAACTTCATTGACATTAACTCCACCTCCTCCAAAGTGATTTTCCCTCCATATTTCATCAAAAGTTTCTCATGCGCATTCTTCTTAGCCATTGAAGAAGTTTAAATCTCAAATTCAAGAACCCAAGCCTAGCAAAGGAAAACAACCTGCCTAATCCATCAATTCTGATTAGTCAATAACTTCCTTGCATTCAGTCACTTCTCATGCCAAGCATCCCAAAAATGAAAGTAAATATATTTCCTTTGAGGACATGCATTCGAAAACATCAACAACAAGAGTTAAAGCACTAGTTGATGAAGGTTTGGAAGTCATAAGGCCACAAGTAAGTAAACAGAGGCAAGATGCCTCACATAAAAATATAACTTCTGATTTTATAGTGATATTATGATGTTTTTACTATTGAGGACAGTTCTGGTTATTTTTGGACAGTGTTATGCTTTGGACAGATTGATTAATCATCATTTTGGATATTTTCACAACAACATTATTTTTGGGGCAGATGATGGTATATTTATTTTGACATATTTGTTAACAACTTTTTGACTTAGACAACAATATGATATATTTATTTTTAATAAATATATTTATCATTCAAGAGTCACAAGGGTGTTCAAAAATGGTTTATGAGCTGATTTGTATATGTATTATGTTGATGGTTAAATGGATTCTTAATGACATATATTTGTATATTTTCAAGGAGGAACAAGGGGGATATGTAAAAAATTAAACAAAAGGTCATTAGAGGGTCCCCATGTATTAGTTAGTATTTATTTTATCCTTATCATTAAATATTATTATTGTTTTATGAGTTTTCCCGATTAACTAAAAATAGTTAATGACTTAACTAAAAGTAGTTGAACTTCTCACTAGTATATATTGGAAAATTTTCGACGTTCTGTTTGCGACGTTATGGACAAAATTGGCCATATTGTTGAAAAATAGAGGATATTTTAATTTTTTTCTCCATATTGCCCGATAACGTCGCTCTCACGATGTACTACAAAAACATGTCTCTCTTGCGAAAAATTTAGGAGGACGTCACTCTTACGACGGCGTTGCATTTTCGTCTCTCTTGCGACGTTGGTGAAATATTCATCACACTTGCGACATTATGAACACTAGGTTTTCCCCACTCCAACGGTCAGCCCAACTGTCGTCGAAATTGCGACGTTATAAAATCTATAAATATGTTTCATTTTACGGATGTTGTGACAAGTTTTCTATAATAACGACAATTCAAAAAGGGTATAAGCTAGTATTCTTGGCGACCAAAAAAAAGGTATTTTTTTCAGTATATGTCTGTGGGGAAGAATGTTAGAAAACATTAGAGGTGGGAAAAAACTTAAAGAGGGTGAAAAGGGTGACATTCAATGTTATTTCCTTTGCAAAAATTGTTGTACTAGATGTCCTGAAAGAGTTTTAATAACAACAACTAAAAAACATTGTAGAAAATATGGGCAAATGGATGAGGGATCAAATGAATATCGTCCCATGGTAATTAGCTATATATATATTCATTATCTGTTTTAATATTGATTGTATTCTCAAACTTTTATATTGTTTTATACATGCACTAATTTT
>CBVK0100020111.1:0-43051 GCA_900067695.1 Picea abies
TCTTCCGATCTCACCAGCATCCAGTGCAGGAACAACAGCTGTCAACAGCAGTTATTTTGCTTCGGGAGCCTTGATGGTTTCTGGAGCTCTGACCAAGGCAGCCAAAGCTGCTGCTGATTTTGGTACTAGAGGTAATACAGTAACATAAGTAGAAGCAAAGTCTTAGCTTAGAGATATAATTAAGTGGGTCCTATTTGAATATGGTGTATGCAGTATGATGAAGTAATAAACTAGTCCATAGTTAATACTTGCTCTTTCAAGTATTCCCAACTCAGCGGTCTTAAAGGAATTGTGTTTTCCAACATATGCTCCCTTGTCATTTTGGGTAATCCATTCTGTTTTGGTCATGTTTAAAGATTAAGTTGAATAGGTACATACATGGATCTGCAAAGATTAGGTTGAATAGGTACATACATGGATCTGAGATTGCAGATGTAAACGTTCTAACAAGCCAAGTTCTGGAGATAGGTTAACCTGAATTTTATATGGAGCACTGATTATCTAGGACTGCAAAATTTCCCATTGTCGTGATCTTGTACCCATTCAAAATGCAAACTCAAATATTAACTTGATTGAATGACAATCTAAGATATGTACATGTAGAAGAAACTTGATTTTTTAACAATCTAAGATATAAGAGGGCTTAATTCCTGTAATGGCTATATTATCTTGCTAGATTGGAGACTAATACATGGACATCAATGATATGCTAGAATGGAGACTAATACATGGACATCAATGATTGATTCCATGAAAAGATAATAAATAATAATAAGATCCAAGAACACAACTAATTGTCTTAATCTTTACGCCAACCCCTTATTGTAAAATAAGTTGGCCATATAGTTGACAATATAATGAAAATGCCTACTAGCTAGAAGGTCAGTCTCCTGAAATAGCCAAGGTGAAGTCACTTACCTGAACTTTATGCAAGTCCTGACTGACAGTCTCCTGAAATAGCCAAGGTGAAGTCACTTACCTGAACTTTATGCAAGTCCTGACTGAAGGGTCGTACCTGAGTTAGAGTTATACTTCTGCACTAACAAGGTGCACTTCAATGCCAGTTTGAATGTTATGTTAATTAAGCTGTCTGTTCAGAATGCATATTCTTCTGTTTCCTTATTTATCTGGGTTGATAAAGGGAAAATTTGTGGTTAATATTTGTTTTTGGATTTTTTTTAATTAATTTTTTTTTTAAATTGCAAATTAAAAATAAAGTCTCTTTCATTTTTTTGGAAACAAAAATATTTTTTTTGGAAAATGAAAAATTTCTTTTATAAACATAAAAAAAAGAAAATAAAAAAAACTTTAAAAATTTAGATTAATTTTTTATAAGTTATACTTCATCCCATTAAAAATTTACCAAGCTTTCGAGGTTTGCTGGCTGGCATCTACTCAATCTAATTAGATGAGGCTTCTTATATCATAAATGGTATTTAATGGATTAATAAATATTTTTTTTAATCTAGTAAAGAGAAATAACTAAGGTCCTTTTTGCTTCTTTCTTAAATCTTTATGTTAGTTTTCAATTTTACATTGGTTTCCAATATGTTATGCTAGATTGTTATGCAAAATAATTCAAAACATAAATGTAAGTTGAGGTTGTAATTTATTTCGTCCTTACATTAATGTATGCATATTCTTAAATTATAATTAATACTTTAAAGTGATTTATGAGTTTTTTTCATTTAATCTTGAGAGAAAGCATTAGTCTTAATACTAAAGCTAGAGATTTATGCTTCTGAACACTACCATTCACATAGAATTTCATTTTATACTCATTTACACCCAACAATATCCTTCTCTAATGAAAGAGGTACCTGCTCCCATGTATCATTTTTCATAAGAATCTATATCCTTATGTTAGTTAGTTTGTTGCTTATAACCATGAGTCTTTTGGAGTGTTTAAGACATCATTGACATTAGAGCTTGTTTTCTCAATGAGTTTTGTAGCCCACTTAGAACAAGTTTCTCCAACAAAAAATGATTCAACAACACTTTAACAATCTCAAGGAAACTCAACAACTCTATTTCATCCTTGAAATATTATGCAATGTTGGCAAAGATAGAGCATTGATAAGAGAAACATCATAAGAATGATGAGGTAAAGGAGAAGGAAAACCTAAGGAAGGGGACTACTCTTTTAAGACAATATCCCTTTGAAGGACAAGTTTGTATAAGTGGGATAAAAAGTGTGAAATCACATGGACTCCTCATTATAACCAACAAATATGCATTTATGAATTTTGGGCCCTCATTGCTTCCTCTTGTCATGTAGAATGTGGTCCCAAGCATCACATCCAAAGACCTTGAAATGGAAACAATGGGTTTGTAGCCAATCTCAATCTCTTCAAGGGTCGCATTCTTAACCACCCTAGTAAGAATATGGTTCAAACTGTAACATGTATAAATAATTGCCTCAACCCAAAATTTCTAGTCCACCCCATTAGCACAGAACATTCACCAAGGCATATCAACAAGATTGGCTCCATTTTTCCTTTTGAAATACCATTATTTTGGGGAGTACAAGGCACAATGCACTGACAAGAAATGGAAAGCTTGGTGTAAAAATCCTCAAAGGAATTATTTGTATACTCTCCACCTTTATCAATCCTAAGAGTTTAGGAGATTCGCCAAATTGTTTTTCAACAAGAGCCTTAAACTCCTTAAATTTATATAAGACTTGACATTTTAGTCTCAAGAAGTATATCCAAATATGCCTAAATCGGCAATCAAGGTCGAAAGGTGTTTTGTAGCTGAAAGAGATGGCTTGTCCATATGAACACACACGTTGATGTGGACACTATGTGATTGAGATGTGGCACGACATGATTTTTACTCTCAAATTTCTCTCTATGATGCTTGTCAAGGATGCAACATTTGAAAACCCCATGCTTGGTGTGGCGAAAAAATGCATCACCCCTCAAATTTTAAGTGTCAGTACCCTAGTCCTTCAACAAAATTGGAGTGGTAAAGGTATGGTTAAAGATGAAGAGGTTATCATGGTTAAAGCTTAATTTGAGGATCCAAATCCAAATTCCACAATAATGAGATGTTGTTATAATTCTTGCATATAAGATCCCTATAGTTTGGACTATATATCCATTGATGATTCGACATCCTACATATGTAGTGGGGTATTTTGGAGGTTTTTGGAGTCTCTCCCTCAAACATCCCATTGGATTATCTTGATGGGACAATTTTTCACAATTTATTGATTAACACACATGGTTGATAGGGCCCCTAGTTAGTGCTAGCCTTTATTTGTAGCATGGTTTTTCGAAGTGTCAAAAAGATATGTACTGCAAAGAAAACCCATTATCCTTTGCGGAGAGGACATGTGTGGTGCGTCTTTACAAGGCACATGATCGTGTCCCAAAAGGAAAACTAAATAGTGGGTCTACACATTTCTGATTAGGAAAAGCAAATTCACAAAATCTTGTTAGTGAGATTTTGAAACATCTTGGTTGTCCATTTAGGAGATGATCCAAGTGTTGGAAGGAACAATGGGCTTTTCCTCAAAATTTTCACTATGGGGACCCAAAACCTTCATTGTTTGACTCAAGGTTCTAACGAAAGCAACAATAATTGGTCCACTAAGGTAAAATGTTGGAGTGTTCGATCAAGATGTAATAGTTCCAATGATGTATATTCATAGCAGGGATTTGTCCAAGCCTTTTCCCAAAAAGATCCTAAAAAGCTAGCTAATTAGGAAATGAGTGTCATGTAGCAGTTGGGGAAAGGTGGGGAAAGGTTGGTTAGTCACTCTGGAAGTCTACCATTAGAGTTCAATATGCATGGGCATGCCATAATGTTGCACGATCATACATTTAATTCGAACTTGAGATGGTTTAATAAGGAAAAGCCTTGGGAATTCACATTGTTATTTTCAATGCTTCAAACTTCCTATGCCTAGAAACTATTAAAACATGGGACGCACAATTAAGAAATCAATTGTGAGTGGAAGGATATATAAAAACTTCATCTTTGGATACTAGTGCACTAATCAACGTTTCCTCGACAATTAACAAGTAAGTGGAAAGCCCTAACTCCCTTGAATTCATAGATAGTTGAATAAGAAAAAGTCATGTTCCATAAAAAAGAATTGTTTTAGGCATCTTCTGTGTTTGATTCTTCCTAGAAATTTTTCATGTCATCTATATGATTTGATTTAGAGTCTGTAGGAGGTTAAATTAATGAACTCTATGATGTGTTCTACCATGTGATGAAGATGAATAATCTTATCCTATTGAGGTATGCCACACAAGAAAAATCCTTAAATTCCTTACAGACCTTGGGAAAGATTGTTATCTTAGTTCGTAGTCCATGTTGCATTCCCATTCCTTAAGTTCATAATACTTTGCACACATAATTATGATTCCAAGTGGTGAAAATAGATGCAATAAAGATGCAACAAGGACACATGGAAGAAACAATAGCACACAAGGAAGATGCAAAATTCTTGCGACTAATAAGTAAGAAGGATTGAAAAATGATGCAATAAGGACCCAAAAAGGATGTTAAAAAGGATGTAAGAGTGACACAAAAAAGGATGCTAAAAATATATCAAAAGATGCAACAAGGACACTAAGAAAGATGCAAAATGGACACTAAAAAGGATGTAAGAAGGATGCAAAAAGGATGTTGGAAGGACAAAAAGAGTAGGAAAAGGATGCTAAGATGACAATGATGTATGATAGCACATTATTGGAACATGAAAGTATGCACAAAAAGGATGCAACAAGGATGCCTTACTAGAACATCCTAGTTTGCATCTTCAAATCACAATAAAACAAAAGAAAATTAACAAAGGAAGAGGCCTCGAAAAAGGATGCAAAGTGGCCCTATTGTAGTAGTGGCTTGTGATCTATAAATTGTCTTAGATATCCTATGATGCAATTCATCACAACAAATCTCACCTCTTGGATTTATTTTCCTTCTATTAACAATTATTTATACAATCTATCTTTTCTTGCCATTGTTGTGTGAAGTGCAGGAAACCAATGCAACCAAATGGCATAATAAAATAGACTAGTCACTTTCGACATAATGATTTACCATGGATAACGTTGTGTGAAAACTCCACCGTCAAATGGAAGGCTTGCTTAGCACTTTATGAATTCAAAAAGTTCATGTTACGAGGGCTCAACTAAATCTCTTTCTCTTGTGCCTATGACTATAGTAAACAACATTATAATACTTCATATGTGTTGCATTCAATGCTTGATACCCACTACAAAGGGATTTTCACAAGATTTTATTATGTGCGGTAGAATCCATAGTGAAATCATTGTAAAAACCTCCTTTATATTGTTGTTTGAGACTTCATACCACTATTCCAAATCTCAACTAGTGTTGTGGATTGGCCTGCTTCTAAAATTTTTATCCCACAAGATCAATCAAGTCAAGCTAGATAAATTATGCCTTCCATTTCTTCACAAGAGTTTTCATGTCTGGACAAATAGACTACTTAAATGAGCTTTGGGACCGTGGTACCATTTTTGAAGTAGGTCCACCATTCTCCTTTTGCAAGACCTTAGATGAATTACATCTTAGACATTGTATCTCATATCTCAAATGATACTAGTTCAATTTGCAAGAGAAGCTCTCAAAGAGAATTCGAACCATTCAAGGTTACTAGGTTATAATGCTTCCCCCTTCAACATCTAACTAGAAAATATGAAAGACTAGTTTTCCTTGTCTTTAGAGCTCAAATAGACTTTGAATATTGGTATACATTTCGATCTAACAGAGGTCCAAACATTGCATAGCTTTGGTTCAATACTCAATGTCTACTCAATAATGCTTCCAAGTCACAAACCTTTGATTTGGAAGTAGAGAGTTTTGAAGGGTGTTCACAATAGTTTTGATATTTAAACCTCTACTAGAGAAGTCATCTTGGATAAAGATGACAACATGAACTAGGTTGTACCCAATCAATTTAGCTCCATTATTTTCTTTAGTTACTCCTTTTCTCTTTTAATCCCATACGAGCCTCATGATTCTCTTCAAATGGTAATCATTCTCATCCCACATTCAATTCATGTTTTGTTAATCCTTTGGAGACATTCTTCATTGGCAGTTCAGGGGAAAATTCAATTTCTTGACCATTGAATCAATTTCTCCCGAACAAGTCAATTCCTCAAGATGAAATCTATTTATTATCTAGAAAGTCAATTTCCTCAAGATGGATTGTTTTCTCCCCTTAGCAAGTCAATTCCTCAAGTATTATCAATTTCTTCTCTTGTCAAGTCAGTTTATCAAGATGAATCATTTTCCTCCCTTGGAAACTCAATTTCCTCTTAGCTAGGTCAATTTATTTCCATCCTTGGTTGATTTATCCCTTAACTTGTTGATTTCCTTTGATGGGATTGTTTAGAATATTTTTCCTTCCCTTGTGGATTATGTTGTAATTGCCAATAAAAATATAACCATTGGCAATGATTCTCTCTGTCTCCCTTTTTCCAAATGTGGGGTATGCCCAAAATATTTTTCTTCCTTCTCCCAAAATCATTCTCTCTAAGCAAAAACACCAAGATATCCAATCAATAGTCTATTTCTTATTTGAGCATTATTTGATCTCTCCTTCGTATCCAAGAATTTTGAGATTCCCAACACCCTATAGCAAGGATATGTTTCACTTCCTCTTCTTGGTCCCAACATGATGCAATTTCTCACTGGTGTGGAGAAGAGACAAAGATGGCCAAAAATGTGGAATTTGGAGAGTCTTGTTTATGTAAGTGTGACCATGACCCCACATCCTCCAAAGAAAGTGAAATCGACATACAATGTTTCATGAAATCAGATGAAATGGAAAATGTATAAGTTTTGGGGTGGTTCCTCCATTGCTCCTTGTTAGCATGATGGATATGTTGATGATATATCATTCACTTTTATCCATATACATAAACCTTCTCGTGGTTTAACTTGGATTAGTCTAACTGCATGGAACCATTTTGGATCACACTTCCTAATTCAGAGGATTTTGGTCCCAAAAAAGTCGATTGTACTTCCCTCATGATATACTTTTCTCTATTTTGAATAAGGAATTTGCTATGCTTTGGAATGGTGGTTGTAAACAATTTTCTCCTCACACCATGCTTCAAATATTCATAGAAACAATGGCTTTGATTCCCTAAAATATTTTGTATGATTTCTAGGTGTTTCCAATGTACCTCCTAAGTCAATAGGTATTGACAATGATGGTAGTACTCTTGCATTCCTTAACCTATAAAGTCTATGCTTGAAATTACTCTTGGCACATTCCATAGATTCAAGGATGTCTAGAAATGTCATCTTCCCATGGTTCCCAACAATCATGAATGAAATGTGTGTTTGACTTATTCTTCCTAGAGTGTATAGCACTAGTATTAATCAACACTTGCAACCCCCTTTGAATATATCCTCTTTTCTTTGGAGTTACTTTTCCTTTGGTTTCTCCTTCAAGAGCTACAAGAAGTGCATTACTCCCTTTGAACTAATATTCAAGTTGTCATCAACTCCATTGTTGAAATTATTTCTCATCCAATTTTGTGATAGTTCTACTCTCCAGTACCTTTTGGTCTTGTGTGACCCCTCACTCATTAGCCCACTTACATGTCACTTGCATCATGCTTGGAGGTGTTTTTCATTACAACTTCACTTCTACAACCTATTCCTATAAGCCTTGCAAAAACTTAATCCAAGAAAGTAAAAATAACTTCTTACCATTATTTTCTTGTAATGGTGATGCTACTACATTCATAGAAGACCTTGATCCACTTTCTTCCTTCTTGAGGGATTTGGTTTCTACAACTATCATTTCCTTTGCATAGATTAGTCCTTTTAAATCCTCCTTACACTAGATCTGGGGTATGCAGTCATACATTGTATTTCCTTGAAATTTTGGTGATAGAGCTTGGGATGGAGTTTCCAACATGTATCTTCCCAATGCCCACTCAACTTACAGTGCCTACATTAGTTCTTGTCACTAGTAACAGTTCCCTACTTATTTTTGCCTCCATGTTGACTTGAATAGTGGCTATGCAAATCTCGCTTCTTCCCAAAGAACTAAAACATTTTTCATGGACTTGCTTCCACTGAAATGTAATTGCCACAAAAGGAACATGCTTTGTGTTTCCCATGCTAGATTGCCTTATGCCATTTTTTTTTCAACATAAACAAACAATGGAAATGTTTTTACCATTCCTCCATGAACCCTTAAGCTTGTTGAATTTCTCACTTGGTTGGTCAAGTGTTGGGGTAGCTCTCGATACTTGAAGGATCTCTTTGTTGTTTTGAACTTCTTTTATTGGTTTACTTCTTTTATTGAACCAATATCTTCCACTACCATTGCACAATAGTTTCTTTCCCTTTGAAGTGACACCATTATTAGTTTTCATGGCTTTCACATAAGTAATATTTTCGACAAGAATGACACATTTTTCAGTTTTACCCAAAGTTTCTTTGCATTAGGAATCTTTTGATCATTCACCATCCATAACTATTCAACCAAAATATCCAAGACCTTCATGTCGAGACACAATTTAACCCCTATAGTCTACTCTATACCTTAGCCATTCTTACTGAGGCCTTGACCTTCATAGCTCATTTTTGTTAACAGTTTAAATTGATTCCCTTGGTTTTCTTCTAAAAACTACTTATGGATTCATATGTTGATTCACATTGAAGAGTGGAGCTTTGTGAAATGTCCACCTCTATCATTCTTTGGGAATATTGTACCATCAAAGGATTCCTTGCACTAGAGGGTTCAACCCTTTTCTTCGTCTCCTTGACATATCGTTGGAGTTGGGACAACAACTCGTCATTTGATGGCAACTCTCCCTAATACTTTTTAAACAATTTTCTTGTGCAACACTTTTTCTTGTGCCATACTCTCCCATGCAACAATGGTCACCCCACAATTTGAGAAGTTTCTTTGACAACATAGTGAGGAAGTCATCTATTCTCTGTAGCATACACTACATGTCTTCATTATCTCATGTGGCCAATTACCACTTGATCTAGATTGTACAAAGAATGAAATGAAACACAAACATGAATATAGAAGAGAGCACAATAATGTAGTGAAAACCCAACTTCTATTAATGAATAAAATAGTGGAATACTATAGAACACAAACTGGCTAGAATGGTGGTATCTTATCTCTAGAGAGAGAGAGAGAGATGTTGGCTACACTCATTCACAAAAGACAACACTAGAGGCTAAAAGAATGACCTTTTAACATAGAGAAAGAACCCTAAAGGTCCAAAACCCTAACCCTAGAAGGTGAAGCACTAAAAGGTTTGTGGGCCGCAAAGTGGTTAGTTGATAGATCAACTTCCCAGGGTGCAACTTTTTCATACAATCCTTATTGACGTGCATAGTAGGTCTTTGGGAATCTCTAACTAAGGACTACAATGTTGTGGCATGGACTTGGTGTGTCAAAGACAAATCTGACTCATTGAATTTCTTAGAAAATATCGTTTTGGGCCTCAAAATGACCTCAGAAGTTTAGGACCCATAAAATCATAACAAAACTGCCAAGATGGAGAACTGTGTTGAGTTAGTGGAAGAGGTGGGTGGCCACCAATACCCACCTAGATCACACTACTCCTAGTTCTTGTCATGAATCTGCTCATTTATGGATTTCATCTCATCAAATCTTTCTCTTTTGAAAACATTTCCAATGGAAATCTTATTATATTTCCGTCATGCAAGGATTCACCACTTTGCTACCAATATGCTTCGTTAAGGTCGAACATTATATGATAGGTTAAGGCTGAGTTAAGATTTGAAGTTATATTAAATACTATAAGAGGATTAAAAGGTAAAGTTATATTAATAAATTTAGAAGGAAATGTTGGATCATGTTGTCATTGATGCCAATGGTTTGATTGATTGATGTCAAGTGATTGATTGTTGATTGATGTCAAATGTAATATGTATTTTCCTTGATAGGAATGGATAGATGTCAAGTATATGATGCATATGATGTCATGCATAGATGAATATGGTTCAATGAGTTGT
The DNA here is from genome assembly GCA_900067695.1 of Picea abies. Lineage (NCBI taxonomy): Eukaryota > Viridiplantae > Streptophyta > Pinopsida > Pinales > Pinaceae > Picea > Picea abies. The sequence continues at coordinate 10,009 of CBVK0100020111.1, forward strand.
CATTGATACATGATGCAAAGATGAAGATGGATAGATGTGATTTATTTAATATATGATGCATAGTTAGATTGATCATTGTAGTCTTATCATGATTGATAAGGTGCACAAATGGATGAACTCCAAAGTTGTTCCCTTATGGTGAAATCCCTCACGGGAAGACGTTTTACGATTGATTTATCCTAGAAGAATGGTTGGAGAACCCATGTCTGATTATGGAATAATGAGATGAAGATCAATGAAGCTGTTGGTGAAACTATCCTAAATGGATAGTACTTGTCATGCCATTTCCAGTGGTATGTGGAATGTCACATAACTCTTAATGGTTTGAGATTTATGGCCTTATGAAGTTGGAGGAACCTCATATGTTGGCTTGAAGCCCCAAAAGGTCAAAGAAGTCAAAGAACTTGCAAAGAAGAAATTATTATTTAAATGATAAAGTAAAGTGACAAAGTCAAGAAGGATTATTTAAATAATAAAGTGAAGTGACAAAATCAAAGAAGATTATTTAAATGATAAAGAGATGTGAAAAAGTCAAGGAGGAATATTTAAATGATAAAGTAATGGAGAAATTTCTATTTATGGAAAGTGGTTAACCCTAAAATGAGGAAAATAGTTTAAGTGACCTAGAAGTGGGTTAAGTGACCTAGAAGATGAAGAGTATAAATAAGAGGCAAGGGTCTCTTGTGAAATATACATTTTTGAGGATCTTTGTGTAGATCTTGTGTATCTCTTGAGCATGAATTGAAGATCTATTCTGAGAGAGAGTGTGTGAGGAGGATCTCATGGACACATCAAAGTTTCGACAATGTCTAAGATCATGACGACAAAAATCTCGGAGGTTCATAAACCCTAGTTTCTAAGGTGTACGTGGGATACAGTGAGCCAGGGCACATACATACGCAGGTTGTATGAAGACAGGGCGTGTGCAGTGGATTAAGTCATGGAGATTTGTGGTTGATCTGAGGACAGGCTCTTGAAGATTGAAGTAGGTTCCAGATCTGCATTCTATGAGCTTAGATTTGCCATAGAAATTATAGTATGGTTATATTATTGTCTTGATGGATACTATTGCTTGTTGTGTGGTGAATGCTTAAGGCATTCTTGATATGGTTGTTATGATGTGATTTGTGTTGGTTGATGGAGTGAGCAACATTCTTATGATTCAGTGCTGATATGATTGCTATAGTATATTGGTTGCTTATACATGATTGAGTAGCATTCATATTGTATGGTTGAGAAGCATGAATAATTTATTAGAGAGCTTGGATGTGTTGTGACTAGTTGTGGGTCAGTTTGGACAGTGAAAGACAAAAGATAATATGATTGCAGGTTGCAGAGGATCTAAGTTAATTTTGTAGAGAAAACCCTAAGCAACTGAGAAGGAATATGCATGTTGTAATACAGATTGAACACGTACATACGCGGGCTGTAGTGAGCCAGGGAACATACACATGCGGGTTGCACTACTGACAGGTCTCGTACCTGTGAGAGATTGATATATGTGGAGGATTGTTGCCTCATCTCAGTTGGTGATGAGGATGTAAGATGAGTCTTGCATATAGAGCTGGTGCTCTTGTAGAGTTGTACTCTATTCAGTTGTTGTCGATAAACCCCACGGACTGAAGTCCGTAATAAAAAGAAAATTGTACATACATCGTGTGTTCTTTATGTTCCTTGTGGTGATGATTTGTTGATGGTATATTGATAATATATGTTACTGATATGTGTTCACATTTAACTGGTTATAAATGAAAACAATGAGTAATGAGTTAATGGTGATGGTTAACTTAATGAGTTTTGTGTAAGAGGGGAGTTTTGGGAAAAGAGTTCCACACTCATTCACCCCCCCCTTTAAGTGTGGTCGATATGTCCAACAATTGGTATCAGAGTAGGCCTTCACTACAAGCCTTAACAAGCTTGAAGGAGATCCATAGACACACAAATGGATGATGAAGTTTCAATCCTTGACGAGGAAAATTATTCTACTTGGAGAATATAAATGAGAATGCATTTGAAAGAGATGGGAGAAGGTATTTGGAAGGCGGCTATTGGTGGATCTGTTTCCTTGAAGAACAAGTCAAAGTTTGCAGCTCAAATGGAAGGAAAGAAGAATGATGCATTGGCTCTCAAGACCATTCTTAGTGGACTCTCAAGCCCTATCAAAGAGAGAATGGGACAATGCACTTCCGCCAAGTATCTATGGCTAAAGCTAGAGGAGACATATCAAAGCAAGAAAGAGAAGGAAGATATTGAAGACCACTCTATCAAGATCATTAAAGGTAAAGAATCTCCAAACACTCTTGATTGCATTATTTCAAAATGTGAGATTGAAGACATTTCAAATGAAGGCAAAATATCATGTGATAATGTTGGCAAAAAGGAAGACCTTGAAGATATTTCAAATGAAGGCAAAATATCATGTGATAATGTTGGAAAAAAGGAAGACCTTGAAGATATTTCAAATGAAGGCAAAGAATCCTCAAAGATCCTTGATTGCAATGACTCAAAATGTGATGATGTTGAATTTTTCTCTACAAGTGAAGAAGAAAATCTAGAGATGGTTTGTGTAGGGTTTGATGGTCGTTGTCCCATGGAAATAATAGAAGAAAAACTATTAGAACTTCAAAACAAGGTTAAAAATGGTTTATATGAATATAGGAATGACCATTATTATATAGAGTATAGCTATCTTTTGAATAACACTAAGAAGTTTCTTAAGAAGAGTCAAAGGAACATCTTGAAGTTAAAGGAAATGCTTAAAGAACAAGAAGAGAGTAATAAGACTAAATTAAAAGAAAAGGAAGAAGAGATCACAAGACTAAAGAATGAAAAAGAAGATAAGAAGGTAGATGATAAGATTAGCAAAAGTCTTGAAACTATTGTCCATCTTAAAACCCAAATTGAAGAAGCCAAAAGGGTAGAGGAACTATTGAAGAATCAAATAAACGAAAAGGAAGAGTCATGTCATAAGTTAGAAGCTGAAGTTGTTGATCTTAGAAAGAAAGTAGAGAAGTCAAACAAATTCTTGAATAGCTCACAAATATTGAATGATATCTTGGAAAGTCAAATATCACCAAATGATAAATAAGGTCTTGGATACAAGAAAGAAGCTACACATGTTGAAGCAAGCACCTCAAAGAAGCATGAGGTAAGTCCCTCAAAGGATGAAGACAATGTTGCCACACAAGGCAAGGAAAGTTTCAAAAGAACAAGGCAAGGAAGACATCAAGAATCCATCCTTACACCTTAAAGAAGATGGACACCAAAGCAAAGGTATGAAAGTGTTTTTCATGGTCAATGTTATTCATGTAATGAATATGGTCACAAAGATTTGGAATGTAGATCTTATGCAAGGAGAGATAATGGAAGATTTCATAACACCATAAGGTGTTGGAGATGTGATCAAGTAGGACACATTGTTGTTCACTATAACACCATGAGATGCTACAGTTGTAGTGGATTTGGCCACAAATCCCAAGAGTGCTGGAACACAAGAAGGAATTCCATGATAAGAACTTCACATAGCATGACTACAAGAAGGAATGAAGTAAGGAAGGGAGACATCTTTGAAAAGATGGAAGCTCAGAGCTCAAGTTTTGAGAAGCAGGGTCACCTTCAGAAGTGGGTGAAGAATACTAAGCAACTAGAGTAGAATGGAAGCCTTAAGGGAGGCTCAAGTGTGTCATCTATTGAAGCATACGTGGGTGACAGTGGTAACAGTCGCGTACATACGCAGGCTGACCTTGAATAGGTCGCGTACATACGTGAGATGTCTGTGCAATAGACCGCGTATATGTGGTAAAGCCTTGGGAAAAAAGCAATGCACATGGGCTGAAACTTGATGTGATGATATAACACTCAGTTGCAGGGTCTGACATGGTTTGTTGCAGGTTTTGTTTGTTGCAGGTTTTCATGATTCTATATTGGATTATGTAATGTGATGATAAAAAATAATGAAAGGCTAGCTTGGATGCATGGCACTAACCCGTGAGTATGGATTGAGGCATTCACTGTTGAAGAACAATGTATGGTATGATAGTGAAGTTATGGCACCTTGGTTATGCGATATATCATGATGATGCTAGCTAGAGATGCCATTGATCTATTGAAGCATACTACTAGCACATGTGTTGTTGGATGCCTAGTATTTTCTCTAGTGAATGGAGGATTGATGTTGATTTGTTGGTATACATGGATGGTACATATTTTGAGTTTCATTATCTTATGATGTATTATTGAAAGCTTACTTGTTGGAAAAATTGATGCATGCATTTGGCATATGGATGGGCTACATATTGGGAAAAGTAGTTGGTGAGTTGATGAGGTGATCATGTTGTACATCATTGATGATCTATAGTTGATGCATGATTGGCACATTTCTCGTACATTGGTAGAGGCACCTACTAGCAATGTGATTGGAGCATATTTTATGAAGGATTTGGAATACATGTATGAGGATTCATCATGTTGTGGTATTGGTGCATGGTTGATGAACTTGGTACAAGTGGTGATACATGTTAATGTACATGTTTGGTACACTCATAGATGGCATATGCTTGATGATAGTACACCATTGGTATTGCTTGATTAGCACAACAATTGGTATTTGTTTGAGATACATGGTTATCGCACTTGGTTCACGATGGAGACATATCATGAGTGGTATGACACTTGTTTGGCATATTGATAGATGCACATGGTTGGCATATTGGTAGATGCACATATTGGCATATGGTTGATACATTCCATTGATGAGATCTTTTGGCACATTGTATGATGTTGATGTACATGGGTGTTGTGCATGATGAGCACACATTTTGGTACATGATGTACTTGGTTGATATTTTTCTCATGATTTTTTATTTTTGACATATCTTTTGCTTCATGATGTTTGGTATAGCATGAGTTTGATGCATGAACAGGTCCAAGGATCATTATATGGTAGCATATTGTTCATCTTGCAAAGAATATAGGGGGAGACATACCCATAGGAGGGGTCATTATTCTTCCAATGGTTCTAGGAGGAGAAACGATCCCTATACTTGAAGAAAGATCACAGAGGCATAGTTCCAAGGGAGCAATGGTCACAGGGGGAGTATGAGCGATGTATCTTCAGCATTACATCAGAGTGATATCCCTTGTTCAAAAGGGGAGATATTATTCAGAGGAAGATCAAAGACATTCAGACAGGGGGAGAAAGCCCAAGGAGAGTTAAAGAAGGTGGAGCAGCCCCAAGGGGAGAATGGCCCTTTGCCATTGATGTCAAACGGGGAGAGATAGTCACATTGATGTGATTGATGATTATTGATGTGGAGAGATAGTCACATGGATTTGATTGATGACTATTGATGTAGAGCATGCCTTGTCTAAATGTTGACATCAATGATTGGTGTTGACATCAATGTTGGTATTGCCATCAATACCAAAGGGGGAGATTGTTGGATCGTGTTGTCATTGATTCCAATGGTTTGATTGATTGATGTCAAGTGATTGATTGACGATTGATGTCAAATTTAATATGTATTGTCCTTGATAAGAATGGATATATGTCAAGTATATGATGCATATGATGTCATTCATAGATGAATATAGATCAATGAGTTGTCATTGATACATGATGCAAAGATGAAGATGGATTGATGTGATTTCTTTGATATATGATGCATAGTTAGATTGATCATTATAGTCTTATCATGATTGATAAGGTGCACGAATGGATGAACTCTAAAGTGGTCCCCTTATGGTGAAAGCCCTCATGGGTACATTCTTTACGGTTGAGTTATCCTAGAAGAATGGTTGGAGAACCATGTCTCATTGTGGAATAATGAGATGAATATCAATGAAGCTATTGGTGAAACTATCCTAAATGGATAGTACTTGTCAAGCCATTTCCGATGGTATGTGGAATGTCACATAACTCCTAATGGTTTGAGAGTTATGGCCTTACGAAGCTGGAGGACCCTCATATGTTGGCTTGAAGCCCCAAAAAGTCAAAGAAGTCAAAGATCTTGCAAAGAAGAAATTATTATTTAAATAATAAAGTAAAGTTACAAAGTCAAGAAGGATTATTTAAATAATAAAGTGAAGTGAAAAAATCAAAGAAGATTATTTAAGTAATAAAGAGAGGTGACAAAGTCAAGGAAGAATATTTAAATGATAAAGTAATGAAGAACTTTCTATTTATGGAAAGTGGTTAACCCTAAAATGAGGAAAATAGGTTAAGTGACCTAGAAGTGGGTTAAGTGACCTAGAAGATGAAGAGTATAAATAAGAGGCAAGTGTCTCTTGTGAAATGTACATTTTGGAGGATCTTTGTGTAGATCTTGTGTATCTCTTGAGCATGAATTGAAGATCTATTCTGAAAGAGAGAGAGTCAGGAGGATCTCATGGACACATCAAGTTTAGGTAATGTCTAAGATCATGATAACAAAAGTCTCAAAGGTTCAAAAACCCTAGTTTCTGAGGTGTATACGGGCTATAGTGAGTCAGGGCACGTACATACGCGGGCTGTATGAAGACAGGGTGCGTACAGTGGATGAAGTCATGGAGATTTGTGGTTGAGTTGAGGACAGGCTCTTGAAGACTGAAGCAAGTTCTAGATCGGCATTCTATGAGCTCAAATCTTCCATAGAAATTTTGGTATCGTTATATTATTGTCTTGATGGATATTATTTCTTGTTGTGTGGTGAATGCTTAAGGCATTCTTGGTATGACTATTATGATGTGGTCTGTGTTGGTTGATGGAGTGAGCAACATTATTATGATTCAATGATGATATGATTGCTATAGTATATTGGTTTCTTATACATGATTGATTAGCATTCATATTGTATGGTTGAGAAGTATGAATAAGTTATTGGAGAGCTTGAATGTGTTGTGACTGGTCGTGGGTCAGTTTGGATAGTGAAAGACAAAAGAGAATATGATTGCAGGTTGCAAAGGATTTGAGTTAATTTTGAAGAGAAAACCCTAAGTAACTCAGAAGGCATACACAGGCTTTAATACATACTGACCGCGTACATATGCAGGTTGTAGTGAGCCAGGGCACGTACACACGCGGGCTGCACTACTGAAAGTTCACGTATCCGTGATAGATTGATATATGTGGAGGATTGTTGCCTCATCTCAGTTGGTGCTGAGGATGTAAGCTGAGTCTTGCATATAGATATGGTGCTCTTGTAGAGTTGTACTCTATTCAATTGTTGTTGATAAACCCCAAGGATTTAAGTCTGTAATAAAAAGAAAATTGTACATACATCTTGTGTTCTTTGTGTTCCTTGTGGTGATGATTTGTTGATGATATATTGCTAATATATGTTACTGATATGTGTTCACATTTAACTGGTTATAAATGACAACAATGAGTAATGAGTTAATGGTGATTGCTAACTTAATGAGTTTTGTGTAAGAGGGAAGTTTTGGGAAAAGAGCTCCACACTCATTCACCCCCCCCTCTAAGTGTGGTCGGTGTGTCCAACATGAAATGTGGATTATATTAATAATAAAGGATGATATTATTGTGGATATGGTTTAGAGATTAGATTATATATTAATCCTTAATATTTTAAAGATTAGTAGTGATATTATAATTTAGAAGTTATATTAATCCTACAAGGTTAATATACAAATGAAATATATTAATATACTAAAGGTTGTAAGAGTATTAATATACCTGGGAGACCATTGATTCCTAAGGAGGGAGGATTGATCTAGGTGGATATCGGTGGCCACTCACCTTTTCCAATTGGCTCAAAACAGTGTTCTGGCAATTTTGGTAATTTACCATTTTTAGCAGTTTTTAACTTTCGGGACCATTTTGAGGCCCTAAATGACGTTTTTGGGAAAATGGGGAGAAATAAGGAGGTTGCTTCAATATTTCATCTGAAAGGAATCTCCTCGGAGATACCTTTCCAATGAGCTATCATGTGCCTAAAATGGATATCGTATGCTAAAGTTACGACTCCGGGAAGTTGATGTACTAACTTACCCAAACGGGGCCCACATGAATTTTGGCGCTTCATCTCCTAGGGTTAGGTTTTTGGATGTCTAGGGTTGTTGAAATTCCTGTTTATTGTAAAAAGGCCTTCAGAGCCTCATTGTAATCATCTTCTTTCGAATGAGCGCAACCGTCACATCTCTTCTCAGAGATAAGTCGCCACCATTCTAGCGAGTCTTTCACTCTGTATTTTTACAGTCTTTGTACATTTCTTTCATTAATAGAAATCGTGTATTACTGTATATATGTGTTCATGGTTTCATATATGATACATTTATGTTATATTATTGAATATCTGCGATATCTCTGTGCATATATTTATTATATCTTTGCTCTCATTTCGTGTCGAAAAATAATCTGGATCAGTGGTATCAGAGTAGGCTTCTCTTGATCATTTTTTCAGTGCATGTCCCTGACAAGGTATGAGTATATCAAGTTGGGTATCGATCTTGTCTCTCTTGAAGACAATCACTCTCACACGCCCAAGAAACCCTACATGGTGAAAGAAAAGAAAAATGACAGAGTAGATGATCCTATAAATCTGTTGCTTGAACAAGCTCTCACGCGACAGAGGGATGAAATGATGGAGAATTTTTCCCACATCCTTCAACGCCTGTCGATAGAAACAAGTGCATATTCATCAAACAACCACTTTGGATAACCTCTCCTTTCAAGGTACAGGTTAATTTTTATATTCCCATATATGAAGGTCAGATAGATGCGGATGCCCTAGACAAATGGTTAAATCTGCTAGATGGTTATTTCTTTGTTCACCATTTTTCCAACAGGGAAACAATCACCTTCACACTCCTTAAAGCTCCCCCCCATGTCAAACATTGGTGGGAAACTTACTGGGATCAAAGTTCCACAGAGGATTCTGGAATATATGGGGCCGAGCCCATATGGGATTTTTTTTTGGATGCGTTAAAGGAACAGTATTACCTTGTTGGCAACTATGAGGCCCAGTACATGAGATGGACCACACTACGACTAGAGAGGGGCCAAGCAGTTTGGGAGTCCTCCCTCCTTAGGAAGAAATCCTCCCTCCTTTGATCAACCCTTGTTATTTCTAAACATGGAAATGACCCTCTCATATATCCTTATCATTGCAATCCTCAAACCTAAATAAACCCCAAATATCTTCTAGCCTCTTCTAAAGGTTATCTCTAGGGTTCAAGTAAAAATATTTCCTGAAGTCAACAAAACAACAAATAGTATTAGGAGATCTATAATCCCGAGAATAAATAGGAGCTAAAGTTGAATGATAACTTCAAGAACCATCCTACCCCTTATCTCTCTTATCATGGTTTTCTAGCCACAAGTTGAACTTCTTCTCCAAAATTAAACCATATAACTTAGCCCAAAGAGGATTTATAATAATAGTCCTATAATTTGTAAGATTGTTTTTTTCATTACTTTTAAAAATATGATCAATAAGGCTTTGCAGTGTTCCTTAACCCTTGAAAATTGAAACACAATCGGTTATACAAATAATATGATTGCTAATTAACCATAAATAAGAGTCAATAAGATAAAATCCATAAAGATACCCTTGTAGATTGATAATGCGAAGAAGAATACAATGTTCACTTTCCTCTTAAGGTGGGGAAACTTTCCAGTAAGAAGATATCCAAATACACAAAAAACGACAAATATTCCAAAGTTTCATATATCTTTAAATAGATTTTCCATAGAAAAACCCTAACTACTTGTGGTCCCTACACTAATGGGTACCAACTACCTAGCATGTTTTATAAAGTGGACCCTTTTACATTAAATAACTATACACTATTATCCAATGGGACTTATTCAAAGAGGATGGTCGCATACAAAAATTAACTAACTCCTAGGTAACCTAATGTAGGGATGTTGGGGTTGTTGGGTTAATCTTGACTTGGTCATAGAGCACTTAAGATAAACTTGAGTCAGTCATTGATGGGTTTACTAATGGTGGTTTATGAGCCTATGGTATTGGGTAACCCATGGTATTACATATGATGAAACCTATTTAATGGTTTGGAATAGTCCATTGTAAGATGCCTCAAGTGGTCTTTTGTTTGGTTGCCTTGGCCGGATTGGCCAAGGTTAAATACATAATAGATATCTATTAGGTGTTGGTTTTCTTGGTCAAGGGTTTCCAAGGTAAATATTGGCTCGATGTGTTTCTTGTGCATTGTTTCTCTCTCTTAGTTTTAGAAAATGGTATCAGATCCTAGTAGGCTTGGACCCTCTAGCGAGAGTGGTCTGGGTGTTTTGTATTCTATTAGAGAAAGACAGGTGGAGTTGATGTTGATATGTTGTGATCTATCGAACCTGATGTTAGAAGCATTGAACAATTGCATATGCTTAGCTCAAGTGTATATCTGATTGGATTTATTAGATCCATTGTTTGAAGCTAAATATTAGGCACATTCATGCTTAGATATGGTATAGATTGGAAAGATAAATGTGAATCATGGTGCATCACCAGTCATTTCATGCAAAGATTGAACAACAGAGATAAAGTACAAGTTCATGAATTTTGTAGTAGAGAATCATTATGCATTGTTGGATCTAAATCAAAGAAGTTGTTGAGAGCTTGGGGGATATTATAGAGAGGTTGACCAAGGGTGGTTCAACAAGGAAAACCATTGATCTACATGTTGTTATGTATGGATGAAGAAAATTGAGGAGATAATGGAGTTTGGCCATCTCAATTGTTTAGGTTTTGATACGCAAAGGATCATTCTCTCATTGTTTGTCATGATGGGTGGTGATCAAGGCACTCATGGAAATAGTAATGCTCATCACTTACCAATATTCAAACTGGACTGGAATAAATTTGATAGGGAGAGGTTGGTGGAGGATATCCAACTTTTATAACTAATGTAATTTGCAGTTGCTTTCATCTAGCAAATGAGAGAGAATAATGTATCTTGGGTGTTTATAAGTTAATTATGGAATGAACATTGATCCACAGAGTATTAATCTTAGATAATGGCACATGTTTTAAGATCCAGGGCATGGTTCCAAGTGGATCCATGTGGATAAGTTGGGTGGATATTGCTTTGAATATTCTGTAGTTGTCCTATACATTTGAACAAGATGGAGTGGAACATGACCTTTTTGTGCCAAAATACACTAGTGATTATAACTTCACTGCATTCAAGGTAAACATAAAAGAATTGGACTTAAGAAAAGGGATGAGGAATGTAAATTTAATGTTCATTGTGGTGATTGAGGATGAGGAATTCCTGATTCACAAAATCTTGTACCATGTCACGAGGGAGTAGGCTTGCTTCCCACCATACATTAATCTAAAAGAGCGAACCTCATATAAATTGGATATTGCATAGTACAGTTTGGTTGAGGGGTAGATGGTGATATATGAGGAGAATGGGTTAAGACATAGGTGGAGATTTGAGTTTTAGGGAAAACCCAATTTCTCCTCAAGAATAAGATGTTGCAGAGAGAAGGTATCCATGTGAAGATGTGAACGTTTGACTAAGAAAAAACACATTGATGCAAATGGCACGTGTAGCAATGGTTCATGGGTTTATGAACCATGGTGAATGGAACCTTGAAATGTATTAAAAGGATTGAGCATAGGTAGAAGCAAATGGCCATAGAGTGGAAGAAGAAGAAGTACTTGGTTAAGGAGTGCTTGATTCGATCCATTTTATTTGTAGCAAAGATGGATGCAGGTAAAAAAGCAAGTAGATGTGTCTTGCATCATTTGCTTGGGCATACAATGGAAAGATAAGTACCTAGTCTATGTAATTGTATTTGGAGCAAGAGGAATGATAGCAACGAAACTAGTTGATGTTTCATAGCATCACATGCTTGGGCATAGAATTGTAAATATTTTTATGGAGTTACATTTTATGACATGTAAATGGGAATATGGTTGTAAGACAAATTTAGGCATGTATATCCCTAGTTCATTGGTATAAAGTCTAGACATAGACCTAGGTGATAAGGGGGGAATGATATATTCCTAGATACCTGATTAATAAACTTTGAGGGGGTAGGTGTTTATCCCAAGTCAAGTTTAAAAGGGTGAATGTTGGGTTAATCTTGACTTACTCAGAGTATTTAAGATAACCTTGATTCAATCATTGATGGGTTTATCGACAATGGTTTATGAGCCCATGGTATTTGGTAACTCATAATATTACATATGATGAAGCCTATTTAATGGCTTGGAATAATCCATTGTAATATACCTCAAGTGGCCTGTTGTTGGTGTTACACATCAAAATTGCTCAACTAGATAAGTGTCGCATATTCCTCTCAATTTTTGTAAGTGTCGCAACTTCCTTACAACTTTCGCAAGTGTCGCAAGTTGGTTACAAGTGTCGCAAATGTTATTGAATCATGTTGCCATAACGACGACACCAAGGAGGCACTTAAAACATCTTATGTACTTGGTTTGGAGAAGGAGAACTGGTTCACTGGAGTCAAATAACTCTTAACATCTGAAGAGGGCTTTCAATCAAGAGTTTTGAGGGTGAACGCTCCCCTGAAACAGCCTTAGGAGCGCTGGCGCTCCCCCATAAGGCCTCAGGGAGTGTTATAACGCTTCCTCACCCCTCTGAAGGAGCGTTGCCCACTTTTGAAGCGCTGGCGCTCCCCTTAATCTTCTCTGGGAGCGTTCTAGCGCTCTGATGCCCCTTTTGAAGGAGTGCTCTCTAATCTGGGTCAGTTGTTAGCCCGGTGAGGAGAATAAGGAAACAATCTTTCGAGATTAGGAGGCAGTTGTACTCGAATTCTTGGTTTCATCGAGAGATCCCTGATCTAAGGAGGAGGTTCCAAACTTGTTCTAAACATAACTCAAGAGGTTAAGCTCCTCTCAACCTATATAAGCAAGCTCTATGATGGTCGAAAGGGGGAAGAATTGCTAGCATGAAACCTATGATCTCATAGGAAACACACAGTCAGCCAAAGGAGAAGTGATCAGTGAAGCTGCTGTCAGCCATGTTGTGGATCTTTCGAGCAAGGGTTAGACGAAGGGGACTTGACGAAGCTGTCGCATTCACATCTACGAGTGTAAGTACTGTTGTCGTTATTCTCATTAATATGACACGCTTGGCCTGTTTCTTTCTAGTTTGTGTCTAATGTTACATGAACTTATCATTAATTGATAGATCTTTTTTCAAGCTAATATCAATAGAGTAGGAAGTGGTCGTATCTTGTTTGTCTGTTGAATTCAGCGAGGAGCAAAGGATCAGAGCGCAACTCGGAGTGTGCAGGGACAAACGTCGATAAAGAGGTACTTCTGTTATCCTTCCTTCTCATGTATTAGTTTAGATAGATTTGAAAGGAAGTCAGTGTCCACGTTAAGCATTTTTCTGTCTAGGGTTAAGGTCAAGCTCTTAGAGGCGATCTACCAGTCCGCAGGGAGATTTTCCTACAACAATTGGCTGGCAAGGAAAGATTGGTCAAGGTTAAATAAATAATAAATATCTATTATGTGTTGGTTTTCCTGGTTAAGGGTTTCCAAGATAAATATTGGCTCTATGTTTTTCTTGTGCTTGTCTTTGTGTTATTTATCTCTCTTAGTTTTAGAAAGGGTGGGACCTTAATATGCCCTATCTCTTCAAAAACATCATTGTCCTCAAGGATGAATATGAGGAAATTGTTGCAGGATCATGGTTAGTTCCCACGTGACATGTATTTCCACTAGATCAATTAATTCATTGATCATGTGTTGGTGCAATCAACACTCTTTGGTATCCAATACGTCTTTCGGCTGAAGACAAATTGATCCTTCTTCATAAAATTTGGGTAAGTTGGTTTACACCTTGTACTTCATTCCCACAACCTTATTTAGAAAAGACACATGAAATACTGGATGAATCTTGGATTGGGATGGAAGAGCCAGCTTGTAGGCCACTTGGATGATCTCATAGGGTCCATAGAACATAGGTGCTAATTTCTAAGGAATGTTTTCTTTGAGTGATGTTTTTTTATAGGGTTGAAGGTGAAGAAACACCGAGTACCTTGTTTCAAAAAGACATTTGAAGCAATGTTAGTGCACTTTTTTCTTCATTATGTTTTGAGCCATAACTAAATTGTCCTTTAGGATGAAAATGACGGCTTCTCTAGTGTGGAGTGTGTGACCCACTACCTGAACCATGGAAGCACCCAATAAATATGAAGTAATTGACAATGGTTATAAACCGCTTCATATGGGATCGTTTTGGTAGCTCCATGATAAGAGGTATTATGCCACCATACTGTGAGGGGAAGTCATTGTTCCCATTGGTGTGGGTTTTACAAAGCAAAGCATCTCAAATATGTTTCTAGGCACTTGTTGACTACTTCACTTTGACCATATTTTAGGGGGTGACATGAAGTTCTCACTTTTATCTAGGTACCATGCATTTTAAACAACTCTTGCCAAAATTTGTTAGTGAAGGTGGGGTTCTGAACCAATACAATGGATGTTGGCATGCTATGTAATTTGAAAATTTGATCAAGGAAGACTTGGGAAACTAAGGAGGGGGTAAATGGATGTAATAGAGAACAAAAATGAGCATATTTAGAGAGATGATTGACTACCACCATGATCACGGATTTATTTCTTTCCCTTGGAAGTCCCACTATAAAATCCATAATGATGTATGCTCATTTATGGTTGGGATTGGTAGTGGTTGCAATGCCCCTGGTATCGTTACTATCTCCATGTTGTTTCTTTGGCAGGTGTCACATGTTTCCACAAAATCCCATATGTCATATTTCATTCCCTCCCAAAAGAATGAGCACTTCATTCATTCATATGTTTTATGAAATATAGAGTGGCCTATTGTAGGTGATGAATGAAATTCCTTTAAGATTATTTATTTTAAGGAAGAATTATTTGCTAGAACAATGCATCCTTTATACAAAAATGTATCTAGTTTCCATGTATATGCCTTAGGATGATTGGGATATTCTTGAATACTATGGATGATTTGAATTATAGTGTCATTTTCCAACCATTCTTGATGGGCTTCCTCAAGCCAACCTAGAATGGGTAAAGATAAGGCGAAGAGGGATTCATCCTCCTCAAATTGTCAAGATAAGAAATCAACTACCACATTTTCTTCACCTTTCTTATAGATAATCTCATAGTCATATCCTAGTAGCTTGGTGGCCCACTTATGTTGCTCTAGTGAGGATAACCTTTGTTCAAGAAAGTACTTCAAACTATGATGGTCAATCTTGATATTGAAACGTTGTTTGATGAGTTATAGGTGCCAGGTCTCTACTGCATGAAATATGGCCATCATATCCTTCTCATATGTGGATTTACCTAAACCATGGTCACATAATTTCTTATCGGTGAATACAAAAGGGTGCCCTTATTATATCAGTACTACTCCAAGACCTTTGCCCGAGGCATCACACTCCAATACAAATGTCTTCGTAAAATATAACATAGTTAATACTAGAGTTGTGCACATGGCATCCTTTAAAGTTGAGAAGGCCTCTTCAATGAGCTCATTCCAAACAAAGCCATTCATTTTTAGTAGTGAGGTTAAGGGAGGCACTATTTTTCCATAATTTTTGACAAATTTCTTATAGTACTACTAGTTTGGTTGTGGATCACTCTGAATGTCCCGAATGCTCTTGATGCTTCTCAGATAAGAACCTTATGTCATGGGCATCTAATTGATGATGATATTTACCATCTTTGTTAGCAAAGTTTACCGCTCCTTCTGCCTCATCTAGTAAAAGTATAGATACTAGTCACCATAAGTATAAAATGAATAGAAAGAGGAAGAATAATAAGAAGAAGCAAAGACAAAGGGAAAAGTCACCAAAATTTGCAAGTCATGTTGGATACATGCCACGAGCATTTGCAAGTCATATTAGGGGAAATATTCTAGTCATTTCAAGTCATACTGGAGATAAAAAACCATCCATTACATGTCATGTTGGCGATATGCAACGAGCCGCTACAAGTCATGTTGGGGGTAAGAAATGAGCCATTGCAAGCCATGCTAGAAGCTAGAAGATAGTCACTACAAGTCATACTAGAGATATACAACCAACCACTATGAGTCATGTCAAGGGAAACCCACCAACCAATGCGAGCCATGCTATGAGCGTTAATACTACTGTGAAACCTAGATGAATAGGATGCAAACCTAAGTTCCCTTATAAAATTTGCAAGGGAGATCACCTTACTCATATTTTCCTTACTAGTCCAAAGGTCCAAAGAGTGTGGTCCCTATCTGAAGGCCCTTTTGATCTTGAGTCACCTTTATTTTCCCAACAACCTATTCAATCATTGGTGAAAGAAGTGGTTGTGTCGATGCAATATTCAATGGATACCACTCTTATTTTGGAGGGTGATGTTTCAACTGACCATGTTATCTCACAACCTATTCAACCAACAATTGATGAAGTGATGAAACCGATGTAATCTTCGATTGATCCCACTCTTCTCTTGGAAAGATATGAGTCTACCAAAGTGATCACATCGATGCAATGTTTGATCGATCCCATGCTTATTTTGGGGAGTAACATGTCTATCGACCATGCCTTTAGCATTTCTAGTTCAGTACCTTCTAAACAATGGGGCATTCCACTCACTTCAAGCATACTCCCTCCAATTCCTAGGATGGTTTCCTTTGTTTGGAATAAACTTTTTGAGCCTCACCTTCCTTCTTATGCACCTTTCCAATTAAGGGTTGAAATTGATTCAACAAAAAAATTATTGATGTATTGTAGATAAAGGAGCCTCTGCAAGCATTTTGTCCTCAGCTTGGAAAGCGTCCAGTTCTCCCAATCTTTTGTCAACTACTAGTAAGATATTTCCTTTTGACAGAAGACCTAGTGTTGGGGATTCTTCCTTATATGCCTATCATGTTAGGTGGGAATATTGTCCTAGTCAATATGAGAGTGGTACAAGGCCCATTAGACTTCAATATGATTCTTAGGCGTGATTATGTTTATGATATGAATGTTGTGGTGTCTATGTTATTTTCGAGTGATGCATTTCCCTCACAATGGAAGCATTGTCACTATTGATCATATTGCATCCGATAATCACCATCCTAATTTCACTTTAGGCTTAGGATACCCCTTTGTATATTACTAGTGTTTGATTAGACTCTACCTTGCCACATGTGAATTATGTGGCATCTTATCCTCGATGTTCAACTGCTTCTAAGAGGGACCCTTTGCTATCATAGTCACCTTCTCGAGACAAGGTTTTGACAATTGATCATGTGACTTATCAAATGGGAGTATGAGTTCCCTTGCCTCCCCTATTGGTTCGAGGGACTATGATTTTCCTCTTGAGTCTGATCTCACTATTTGTGGATCCTCATGCCCTATTACTTGTGAGTATTTGTTGATAGACTATCATATCTAGTCAAAATATCCATCATTATATGGAATATGGTAGTTCACTTTTCCCATCTGGGCCATTAATCCTCTTAGTTCACATGATTTATTGGATGTTGAATTTCCTTCGGATGAGGCTATCCTTGAAACCATGACAATGTATGGTAAACCGTGGGAAGACATGCATCACAAATTGTTCTTTCTTTCTGAACTAGAAACTTTACAAGTTGACTAACAAATAAATCCTTGGCCTAAGCCTAGCAATGGTATCTACCTAAAGAATTGTTATGCATAATCCACAAGGCTATGAAATGATTTGTACCATATTGTACTTTTAAGGTTTTTCATTTTAAGTTTTGTATTCCAAATAACAAGTTGCTATCAATGGTTTATATATTGGATTTATTAACTTTTAGATGAGTGTTCTTGGCAATATATAGAGGAACTTAGAGACGTCATCTTTGGAAATTTTTCATGTCAATCCGTTTTGACATGTCATGATCTCGAAACTGACATATATGTTATGTTTTCCCTCACATTTTGCATTATCCATTTCTTGGTTCATTTTCCCCTAGGATCAACCCCACTAAGTTATGACACGGAGCCTGTCATTTAGAAATGTTGTGATTCATGTGGTAGAGCCTATTGTTCATAAGTTCCCTAGTTAGAACCTTGATTGTAGTTTGGCACCCATGCTAAAGTATTTTCATAGGCTATGGATCCCTCTTAGTACTGCCATGAATTTGCATCGAAGCCACATGAATTCTTACCATACTCATTTTGGCCAATACCCATGGGGCTCCCACATTTATGCTTTAAGTTGTAACACTGCATTTCATTTTCTTGCTTTCACTTTTGAGCCTAATGACAGCTTCAACTCCTTGTCTTCTAGCTTGTTGCTAATGAATTTTCTTCAGCTAGCCTTTGTATATTTTTCCTTTATGACTTGACATGTGTATACTTGGAGGAAACATTCCCCCAAGTGTCCATATCCTACATGTGTTCCTTGCATTGATCATAGGTATGTTCACTGTGCTTGGAACTAGTTTTCTTTCCCGCGACACTTGTTTCCTCCACTGTATTATAGCATTATTCTATTATTTTTTGGGATTTTATAATATGAAAAATACAAAAAAAAAAGAGGATGGGAAAGAGTTGAGTTCTCTTAATGTTTGGCAGCAATATTGAGTCATGTCACCCTTTAATAAAGCACTAGTTTTGAGTCTATGTCTCAACAAATTGGGTTTTTAGTATGGTTTTAAGAAACTAAACCCTGTTTAGTGAGTCTTTACTCCTCAGACCATTTATTCTTCCAATAACTATGGAGAGTTTGTTGATGCTTCCTACGTCGTAGAATTAGGTTATTGCTGATCCTTGAGTCAATGCTACCCAAGTCACTTTTATGTCGTCTTTATGTTCAATGGAATTTTTATCTTATGTTGGCCATTCCTCATACTTCATGACTTTTCAAGTCGACCTTCCCATTGTCATGTCCTTCTCAGAATCAACAAGAATCCATGTCTTATACTTGTGCTAGAATGCAAGGTCCCCATTGACTTCTTGTTGGAGGGTCAACTCTTATCGACTACAACACATTGCTCTAAGAGTTTGACCTAAAGTAGCACCCTATGCCTATTTTCATAATTGATAGGTTACCTTGTGCTCAATAAATGACATTTCATCGTTGGTCGTTGATTGAGTGGTTTCCCATGTGTTTGACGTCAATAATTCTATTCACACTTTGGGATTCATGTAGTACCTTGGATCCCATTTTCCTCATTGGTGGAATTCCTTGCCTCTGTTAGTGGTTTTCATTATTGGTTGTTTCTCATAGAGTATCTTCCATGGGATTTTCCATTTGGTGCATGTGAGAGACTTACCCGGTGCCGTGCATCCAATATTTCATTCGAGTCCTTCGAAATATTTTTCCTTCTATTGTTCCTTGTGTTGGATGATGGGGGATGCCTTAATGCCCTCCTTCAACGAATCTCTTCCCATTGACTCTAATTCATTTTCTCTGGTATTGGGATCTAGAGTGTTTTTATTACCTTGGGGATTGCAGTTATTAGTGGGAAGTTCCCTCACTATTGACACTGGGAATACACCAATGTCCCCTTATTGATAGATTATACAAGTGTTTGAAATCAACTCCTTCATTAACACTTGTTAGAATGTACTAGGTGCCTTGACTCCCATTATCATTATCGACGGTTTGTCTCATGTTTGTTAACGATATACATCAATGACCGGTAATCAAATGGTGTCTCTCATGTTCAACTTCATGTCATTTATTCACATGGTGTAGAATTGTATCTTCGACTATTTGTTTTGAATACCTTGGGTCTATAGTAGCATCACCTATTTTATGTTGTTTCCTAAGTTGTATTGGACAATACCACTCCCTTATATGAAATTGGTACTTGTGTAGGATCATTTTTTTCATCTCATTGTTTCTAGTTATCCTCCTATGATTCTGAGACATAGATACACTATGTATATGTTCGTGGCTATGATCTCTTTTGACATGGATCCATTGTGTATTCATTCTTCATGGCCATGATCACTTCTTATACACATACTTCATGGATTCATAGTGTAATTTATTTGGCGGCCATGCTTTCATCACTCATGAACATGGGTATGCTTGCCTTAGGAAAGAGTAATCTCATACTTGATTTCTTTTGCATGTACGTTTCTGGTTCGGTCTTGAGTAAACTTTTCCTGGGCCCACTACATAGTTTCCTCCTATATTTTATAATGTATTTTATCCATCAGATTCCCTTTTGACCTCACACATTAGGGGGCATCTGTTATAGCATATTTTTCGACATCATATGCATAGATGCACTTGTTGGCCAAAATCCCAAATCCATCTCCCATTTACAGGCCATAATTCCACCTCATAATCTTTAAAAAATATCCTCTGGCTAGTCATACTCTACTATTGATCTGACATAGTGCATATTCAACTTTGTATATTCTACTTTCCCTTTAGAAACTTGTGTATGCCCTCATTTTGCACCCCCCAAAAACAATGTGTGCATAATGCACCTTTTTGGGCGGAGTTCACGGGTTTCCCATGTTAATAACCTCCTATAGTTCGAGCCTAACTACTCTAATCACCTTTTTAAAGTATAAATAAGAGCCATTTGGTGGAGGAGAGAAGGCATCCATTGAAGCACCCTTATGCTAGTGAAATTCCACTAAGTTTGCAATCCCTTTCATCTTGAGCTTTTAATATCTATATCCCATATATGGAAACCCCTTTTCCAACATATTTCCCCATCCTATATTGTTGAGAGGAAGAAACTTATCCTCTTCCCTTCACTTGTTTGGAGCTAAGAATAAGGGGTTCAAGTCATATTCAGTGGCCCGAGAGGAGGAATATGGATATCAGTTTCGGTCAGTTTTGCAAATGGATCAAGTAACCTTGCTTCATGTTACTTGTTATTTATAATAAAATGAGAACTCTCCTTTTCATCCCAATAATCTGTTATTAGTTTACTTTTGTAGAAATTATATGAATTTACTAGAAAATATATGCATTTGATTGTTATGATACTGACATTTTGATCCTATTTAGTATATGTAGTTAGGAGTTAGTTATTGTAACTACCTTCTATGAAACATTGTCTCTCTTTGTGTGTAGATTGACAAGAGAACAATTGGAGTGAAAGAATAGAGCAAGTATTCACGTGAGGAATATTCTTCAAACTTCAGTATCCAAGTAAGTGTATTTCTTTCTCATTGGTAGTTAGTTAGTTATTCACTCATAACTACTTTTTCGGTTAGAGTCGGTTCTTTGGATGTCTTGTTTGTGTGATATTTAACCTAGATCATAGGGGTGAAATCCCCGAAACACCTATAAGTCCTAAAAATACATGCAATCTCTTCATGGTTTTGGGATGGGGCAAATATTGCATAGTTGTGACTTTCTTGGGATCAACTCGTATTCCCTCTTGGGTAAAAATGTGACCCAAGTATTCAAACTGTAAAGCCCCAAAAGAACATTTAGAGAATTTTACAAATAGTTGGTGATCCTCTAGGAGTTGCAGTGATGTATCAACATGCTCTAACTTATTCCCATGTTTTG
The DNA here is from genome assembly GCA_900067695.1 of Picea abies. NCBI lineage: Eukaryota > Viridiplantae > Streptophyta > Pinopsida > Pinales > Pinaceae > Picea > Picea abies. Next base: position 31,416 of record CBVK0100020111.1, read on the forward strand.
TTGTAGATTAGAATATCATCAAAGAATAATATCACAAAATTACATAGGAATGGGGGGAATATCTTTTTCATGAGACTTTGGAAGGTTGATGGAGCATTGAAAAGGCCAAAAGGCATCACTAAAATCTCATAACAACCTTGAAGTGTATGGAAAGTGGTATTAGCGATGTCTACCTCTTTCATCCTGATCTAGTGGTAGCTAGAACAAAGGTCAAGTTTAGTGAAAAACTTGGTTCCATAAAGTTCATCCAAGAGGTCAACAGTAACTGAGATAGGAAATTTGTCCTTGATGGTAAAATTATTAAGAGCCTTGAAATTAGGAAGCATGCACCAAGTTCCTTCCTCATTTAATACCAATACCATTGGTGATGAGTATGGGCTAGTGCTAGGATGAATAACTCTTGCCTCCGAAAATTCCTTACTGATATTTTCAATTTAATTTTTTTTGCGCAAAAGGGTGCTGAGAAGAACCTAGATTGGGTGGTTCACTACCCACACTATTACATATGTACGTAAAAACCAACATTGTACTCCGATAATACGGATAAAATCGACCGTACTATCGGATTTTACTTTCTTTTTTTTGTATTTTTTTCAAAAAATCCCGACGTTCATCGAATATTTGACGACATGGTATTTATCGTCGACTATATGATGGCTATAGGTAGCTAACTATCATATATCCGACGGTGTAAAGGGTCAATGATTCTGATTACCAACTATTAAAAAAGTCAATATTTTTGTTCGTTAAGCAACATCTCTCTGGTAAATAGTCGTCGAAAGTTTGACAAAAATGTGATATATAATTTAAAAAGTTTGAAATATTAAATATGCTCGACGTTGTTCCTATACTAGCGACAGTTTGCATAGGTTATAAGAGATGTTTTTAGGTCGGAATACAATTTTTTATTTTTTATTTTGTTAATTGCATTAGAAATAGTTAAACTACAGAGGTTGTTTTTTTAAGATAATGATCATCATTGAATCTTTGGTAAGGAAAAATGCCACATAACATACCACCAGGAGGACAAGGTCGAGACTTGAGATCTGCATTGGTTGAGGCTTTGGGTGATCGAAAATGTTATTTCCCTTGTAAAAAATGTAGGGGCTATAATAGAAGGAGACTTTTAAGAAAAATAGCTAAAAAACATTGTAGTTAGTGTGGACACCTTGAAGGTGGGCATGAGTATCGTCCCTTGGTAAGCTATTCATTATATGTCTTTATATTGCAGATTTTTTTGTAAACATTTATATATTAAATGTAGAAGGAAAATAATGTATTATTTTTTCTTTATGGATATATTCTACGTAAACATGAACAAATAGAGAGTAAGTTAAGAAGAGAAGAAATATACATAAGATGTAGATTTTAATTAGGGTTTAGGGTATGGTTTAGTGGTTAAGGGGTTTAAGGTTTAGGGGTACATGGTGTAAGGGGTATGCTTCTCCAATTCATGGACATGGTATGAGGAGGAACTATAATTCTCTTAAGGCATAAAATACACTTTTAGGACTCCCAAACCATGCACGGGGTCTACAAACACCACATAGATCCTATAAATGAAATCTTTGGCCTATGTGTACACATGATAATGGCACCATTAAAAGGTCATAATTAGTGGAAATTATTCTTTGATTTGACCCCAATCATAGTGACCTATGAATGGGGCCAACATTGAATTTTTTTTCAGTTTGTGCTTGTATGCACTGAAATTTGACATGGTTATAGTATATGCATGCATTGATGGTATGGGAGGGTTTCGAGACTGTTGGACACACCGACCACACTGAGAGGGGGTGGTGAATCAATGTGTGGTTCTTTTACAATTCTTTCTTTCTTTAGTTAGTAACTACTTCAATCATCATCATTCATTAATTGCATTCACAAATAGATGCTTGCATGTAAACATATATCAACAACATTCATCAATAATAAAGAACTATGAACCATCATCACAATCAACACAATGGGCACCAGATATATGTGTAAGTTTTTTGTATTATGTTGTTACATGAGACTACAATCTCTGGGCTTTATCAACACCAACTGAAAAGAGCACCAACTCCAAGAGAGTACCAACTCTCAAATACAAGATCCAACTTGCAGATCTCAACACCAACTGAGATGTGAGGAATCCAACCCTCAAGTACAAGACCCAACTTGTAGACATAAAACAGTCTGTCCAACTATACCAACATTATTCAAATCTTTTCTACAGGTACACAATGTGTTTATACTGAAACACGTGTATGTATGCGAACTATATATACTGCAACACACGTATGCACGCGACATGTCCTCTTTCATGCTGCGTACAACCTCAAAAAACTAGGGTTTCTAGTTTTCTAGAACTCTGAAACTTCTGGCCCTTAAGGCCTTTGTTTCCTCTATCACATCAACATGTAACCTATCACTATATCCAACATATCATTAACCAACCTGAATGCATACCTATACCATGTCATCAATGAAGCATATCCAACAACATATGCATGTCCCTCATGCATACATCATACAATCATGCATACATCATCATACAACATAGATATCCCTCAATTACAAATAGCTTAAAGATGTAAACTACGTTAACCATATCAATACTATACCATACATAAGAGTGTTTCTCACTCAACCAACCATCCAACATATACCATGTCCAAGTACCACAACCATCACACCAAGAATGCCTCAAGCATTCACCATATCATAAGAAAATCTAAGCATCAAAACAAACATGTAACCATACCAAAACCTCTATAGCTGATCTGAACCTGTAGAATGTTGGTCAAGGAACTTTCTTTCAAACTCTAGAGACCTGGCACCAACATATACTCAACTTTTCATGACCTTTTCAGATGAACGCAACCTGTCCTCTTTCAGCCTGTAGATGTATGTGACTAGGCCTTCTATGGCCTACATATGTACGTGACCTGGCATTCTACAACTCGCGTACAACTTCAGAAAACTAGGGTTTTTTCTGAAACTCTGAAACTTTCACCGTCAATCCTCCTTGGCTACCTCAAACTTGTGTAATTTCAGATATATCAATGAGTACCTGCAATGAACCTTTCACAAAATAATAGATATTCAATATGCTCAAAATTCATTATAATAAGAGACCCTTTCTCTCTTATTTATATTCTTCAAGTAGCTTCCTATAGGGGTTATATTCTAACTATTTTACCCAAATTCCTTCTTTTAGGGATAACCCACTTCTAACTACTTTTCTCACTTACAACCACTTTATTCACAAATAGAAAACTCTCCACTAATATTTGCAACTAATTCATTTTTAATTATTTTATTTTTGCAACAATTTAACTCGTGATTAATTCCTAGTTGCAACTACTTTGGCTAGTCAACTTCTTCTAGGAGCTTCTAGAATAATTTGACTTCTTTGACCTTTTAGGTGCTTCTATATGACTCATGAGGGTTTTCAAACTTCATTAATCCATATCTCCTCAACTACGAGGATCTAAGTAACGTACCACATATCACCAAAAATGACACGACGTGTATTATTCATCTAGAATAGTCTCACCTGCAAATTACTAATCTTCATTACATTATTCCTCAACCAAACTTGGGTTCATTAACCATACCTCTAGAGCTATATGAATGTGCTACCAGACATACTCAAGGGTTGAAATCAATCTCTAAGGGTTGACATCAATATGCAATATCACTCTATATGAATTGTCCATCAATCTAAGCCAACTGTTTGACAATCTTCCCCTTTGGAATTGATGGAAACACCAACATTGATGGCAACACTTTGTCATGAAAACACACATGCTCATACTCCTCATTGTTGGCCCTTGACCATGTTTTGTGGAAACGCTGGTCATGTTTGACCAATTTTGGGACTTCGACAGGTTGGTCGAAGACAGAATGCCAGGCGAAAAGGAGATCACGGGATCTCACCTCCTTTTGTGGGATTTTTGGTTTTAGGGTTTATGTAACAGATATGAGATGTCGACCCATGGGTTTTTCCCATGCTTAGGACCATTTTGTAAAGTATAAATAGAAATCTAGGTGATGTAAGAAGGAGGTAGTGACTAGTCAGTTTTAATCTAGTGTGCTAAGTGCAAATAGTTGTGAATGCTTTGTGCATACTGTGTGTTGAGAACTTGCAGAGCTAAGTGCAAGTGGTTGTAAGAAAGGCTCTATGATGTACCAATCTCGAGGAAGGAGGATCTGGCAAGGTATGCGCAGATCTCCTGTCCTATGCGGAGTTGGCTTTAATGCTTTGTGCATGTAAGGAGATCGACAGAAGATAATAAAGAAGAAGAAGAAGAAGAGTTGGTGGACATAGCCCCACGCTGGGGGTGAACCACGCATATCCTGTGTTATGGTTGTTTTGTGTGATTGATGTGATTTATGATTAGTGTTGTTAAATTTATGTATGTTAGATGCATCTGATATAGTAGCTTAGTGCTTAGTAATGTGAATGAATGCTAGATCTGATCTATCTCTATGTGCTAAGTGCTTGAATGTGCTAGATCTTGTTGAATACTGTGTTTCTCTATAATTAGGGTTTTACCCGTGATGTGAGTAAAGGTTAAATACTAATGAATGGTAACTGCTAAGTGCTCTGTTAAGTGTTGTAATCATAGATCTGTGTCCCAGCTAAGTTGCAGACACTTGAGTCCTGCAACCCCACACCCTTGCCTCTACCTTGGGTGAGACTTCATCTGCTTCGCAGGTATTTTCGAAAGGGCCAGTAGTTAGGGTTTTGTTGGTGCGTTGTTGTAGCGTTGAACCCCGGTTCTTCCCTTGTGCCAACAAATGGTTCTGTTGCCAGGACATGAAATTGTGATTGCTGGGAACTGAAGAAAAGAGAAATCTTTGTGCATAGATATGTTGCCCTAGTGCGCAGTACTCTACTAGACTTATGAAGCTCTATGTTAAGAAGAGAAGTATGATATGAAGAAAAGAGGCAATATGTTAAAGCTTTGTGCTCTGATAAAGGTAAGATACGTGGAAATTTTTGTTTTGAAATAATGGATCTAGGTATGTTTGATAGATTTGGTCCTAGTCTGAAAACTAGGGCACAACCTAAAGAAAGAAGATATGATATGAATAGATCTGATAGAAATAATGAAAGATATGTTATTCCTATGCATAGAAAGAATTGTTGGACTAACAAATGGATGCAAGATCCTAGAAAGAATTTTTTGCAGGTCTGTCACTATGATCCCAGTGCATAGTATAGGAAAGGTTGTGGATCATTCAAGAGAAAGAGAGGATTAACTCTTTGTTATAGTTGCAGAAGACCGGGACATCTTGCTAAGGAATGCCCTGTTAGAAACCCTATTTGTCTTTGTTGCAAATCAATGGATCATGAAGTTTTGGATTGCCCTAGAATGATTGCTAAAGTTGAAAAAATGAAAATGAGACAAGAAAACCCCGAGGAAGACCAAGAGACTAAGAATATGATAAAAAAACCAGAAAGAATCAAAGGCTATATTATTGCAGATGAAAGAAACATTGAATGATCACATAGACACCATTTTATCAGAGATCTTAAAAGAGAAAGAGTGCATAGAAACAAGAATAGGAAACTTTGACATAGACTGTGTATTGGATGCAAAAAAATAGGTGAATGTCATGACAGAAAGTGCTTGGGAAATATTAGGAAAGCCTGCTATGGTTCCTTTATTTGGGAGGAATAAGATTGTTTAAAGGAAAGTTGATAACCCTATGTGGAAGACTTACCCGTGTACCTATGGTTTCCCATGGAACATCGACAGAAGAAGAATTCAAGGTCATTAAGTTTTTTGAGAACAATGACCCCTTTTCACTTTTGCTAGGAAAGACATGGATTGAGAAAGATCAGATCCGAAGGAAATAAGAAGAGGAATCTAGAGAACAGAAAAAGAAAGAACTGAAGGATTTCATGGCTAGAAGAATAGCGCGATTAATAGAAGAGCAGGAGGACAAGTCGAAGAAACTCAGGGCCAGAGACCAGGCTTTCAAAGTTGAAAGAACGCAAGCAAACTTGAAGAACCCATCCATACAAGAAAGTAGAACACCTACTCCAGAATGAGAAGAAGTATTACCCTCAAACCCTATGAAATAATCTCCCTAGTGTGAAGTTACTATGTTAAGTACAGATAAGAATAAGAATGGAAAGAGGAACCCAGTAACTTAGATCACAGGGAAGAAGGCCAGAAAACTCATCAAGAAGAAAGACAAGTTAGAAAAATTACAGGAAGTTCCAGAGAGGACTTCGTAGAAGGAAGGTTTACAGAACTTGAACCTCATCCGGAAATCAAAACAGCGCAGATTAGCACTTCACCACGATGGATAAATATGACCATTGGAGGCGTCCCTACCGTTAGAACGACGCTCCAGAACAGCTCGAAACAAAGTTATTTCCGGAGTTATTATAAACTCACTGAGGAAGATATGGAGGAAATCACCAAGGAATGGCCTGTAAAATTATTGGTACCATTCGAACCGATAGAACTGTCTGACCTCGATCTCATCAAAAGTCTCGTCATCACCTGAGAATAATATGATGCACCCAGCAACAACAACAAGAAAAAGAAGGAAGAGGTCCAGGAACTGAACAACGCATCAGACTCACCTGAAGGGGGAGGAGGTGACGAAGCGGAAAAAAAAAGAGGATGAAGGGGAAGAAGACAAGCAAAAGCAAGGCGAAGTAACACCGCCTAAATATCCCCTTGAAGAGATAGAGACATCCAAGAAAAGAAAGGTTTCCCCGAAGAAACCTATATCGCGAAAGAAGTCAAAAGCCAATAAACTGCCATTTCAGACTGTGCTAACGGTGGATGACATTGACCTTATCATTGTTGTTGTGTCAGACACCTCGGAGGATATCTTGCAGAGAAATGAAGCCAAATAGGAGACCATGTTTGATAGGATCGAAGAAGAACTTAAAGGAGTACAACAGGCTCTCTATTCGAGCTATGCAGTGTCTACTGCACCACCACCATCAGAAGGAGCAGAGTTGGGAGATGAGCCTACCCAACTACGTAGAATTGCAGAATCAATAGAAGCTCACCTTCGTCATGTCCAGGAGGAAAAATAACAGGCCATAGAGGCCCTGAAGAAAGGAAAAGATGAAGCCATAGAGCAATGTCGGGTTGCGCAACAAGAAAAGACGACCTCCAGGCGAAGATTGCAGAGGATAAAGCATATCCAGAAGGAGAAAGAATAGTTGCTTGTAGAGCTGATGGGAGTTAAAGAAGCAGTCACTAGAGCACTTCGCTCTGTGACGAGATTAGAATAGATGGAAGAAGAAACAGCTGAGAGCTAGGTGGGGAAGCTCATTGAAGACATTCAACACCTTCAAGCGAGAATCGTTGAACTGGAACTACAAGTAGTGCCAAGCACTCTGCAGGAAGTGCGAGATTAGAGAGAGGAAAATGCAAGGAGTGCAATTGAGAGAATCAAGGCATTGGCCTTGGAATGCAAACATATCAGTAGTCGAAGTGTGTCAACCTATGAGAACCTTGTAGAGGACCCTGAACTAAAGACATTAGAGTCACAACTCCAGAAAGTAAAGCAACAAGCATTAATAGTGCAAGCACAGTTGAAGCCACTGTCAGTGGTCGAGAGGATGAAAAGGTCCCAGGAACAATGCAGGGTTCAGCAACAGGTCCATGCCATCCAAAGTAAAGTCATGGAAGTGACCCAGAGACTCCAGCCAGTGAAGGATGAAGCTTTCACACTTTTTGAGGAGATTGAAGGACAAGGTGCACAGCTAGAACAAGTGGTCACCACAGTAGAACAATGCTTGGAAGGACCTGTAACTGAGAAAGCTATCCAGGAGTTTGTCGAGCAGGAGGCTCTGGCGAAGCAGCAGGTCGAGGTAGATCGATCCAAGATCGAGGCATTTGAGGCAGAGTTACCTAGATCAGAGTGACTCGGGATGAGTCACAGGTGAGTGTTGGGGGCCTGTTGGCCCTTGACCACTCGGGATGAGTCACAGGTGAGTGTTGGGGGCCTGTTGGCCCTTGACCAGGTTTTGTGGAAACGCTGGTCATGTTTGACTGATTTTGGGACTTCGATGGGATGGTCGAAGATGGAGTGCCAGGCGAAGCAGAGATCATGGGATCTCGCCCCCTTTTGCGGGCTTTTTGGGTTTATGATTTATGTAACAGGTATGGGATGTCGGCCCATGGGTTTTACCCATTCTTAGGCCCATTTTGTAAAGTATAAATAGAAAGCTAGGCAATGTAAGAAGGAGGCAGTGACTAGTCAGTTGTAATCTAGTGTGATAAGTGCGAATAATTGTGAATTCTTTGTGCATACTGTGTGTTGAGAACTTGCAGAGCTAAGTACAAGTGATTGTAAGAAAGGCTCTGTGTTGTACCAAGCTTGGGGAAGGAGGATCTGGTGAGGTGCGCACAGATCTCCTATCCTATGCAGAGTTGTCTTTGATGCTCTGTGCATATAAGGAGATCGACGGAAGATAATCAAGAAGAAGAAGAGTTGGTGGACGTAGCCCCACGCTGGGGGTGAACCACGTATATCCTGTGTTATGGTTTCTTTGTGTGATTGATGTGATTTATTCTTAGTGTTGTTATATTTATGTATGTTAGATGCATCTGATATAATATCTTAGTTCTTAGTAATGTGAATGAATGCTAGATATGATCTATCTACATGTGCTAAGTGCTTGAATGTGCTAGATCTTGTTGAATATTGTGTTGCTTTGTAATTAGGGTTTTACCTGCAATGTGAGTAAAGGTTAAATACTAATGAATGTTAATTGTTAAGTGTTGTAATCATAGATCTGTGTCCTAGCCAGGTTGCAGACACTTGAGTTCTGCAACCCCCCCCCCCGCCTCTACACCCCTGCCTCTACCTCGGGTGAGACTTCATCTGCTTTGCAGGTGTTGCCGAAAGGGTCGGTAGTTAGGGTTTTTTTGGTGCATTGTTGTAGCGTTGAACCCTGGGTCTACCCCTATGCCAACACTCATCAATGTTTATATCTCTCCCCCTTTGACATCAATGGAAAATGGTATCTCTCCTTGGGGTGGCTCCCCCTTACTGAACTCACCTTGGGGATGTTCCCCCTGTTTGCATTGTCCTTGGGTATGCTCCCCCTATATTCATACCTATGATTACTCTCTCTTTGAACAAAGGTTAAATCCTCATGTCAATATGTGTCCTCCTGACACTGTACATGTTTTAACCAATTAAGGGAAAAATTATAACTCCCCTTGTGGGTATGTCTCCCTCTATCTTCCCTGCAAGATGTCATGTAATCACTGTGAACAATATGCTACCACTGCAATCTGCTTCTGTTGCAGATATTGTTGCTCTACCAAAACATTGATCAACTGCTCAATAATATTGCATCATGAATACCATGATATGTTATTCCTTTGACGATCTTTGGACTTGTCCATTCATCATACAATGATCCATCAATCTATTATACATATATGTAACTGTTGTTGTAACTGTCTCTTTCACTATCACAACTTTGTCACTGCCTGATCAACCTGTATCTGATCATCAACCATCTAAACTTGTTCCATACCATACATTTAGTGTATATACCAACATACTATCTCATGATATCAACATTGAATAGTGAATCATAAGCAAAACATCAACCATCAACCAGTGCATCAACCATGCACCACCCTGTACCAACACAAGTGCATATGTTAGAAAAACAGGATCGTAGAACAATAAAATAAAAAAAATGCGGAAATAAAACATAGAAGATACACAATACAATAGATACACAGATATACATGGTTCACCCAGTGTGGGCTACATCCACAAGAGAAATTGTTGGGTCCTTCCTTTTTATTATCCAACAAAATTAAGGGAAACAACCTACGACACACCCACTGTAACTTCATCTTTGTTTTCTCATAGTATCCTCTCTCAAAATACAATATTCGAAATGATAGACAGTCGCAATACATTTCCCTCATAAAAGAGGGTTGTCTTTTAAGAAAAAAACCCTAACATAACTTCTACCATTAGATCTGGGACCTTATAATGCACAATCTAGATTTAATATGAAATTACAATATACATTTACAAGGCAATTTTTTCCTTCTGAGGCTTTGCCCCCGAACCCCACAGGGGGGGAAAGCCCCCCCGCATGGAGGGGTGTATAGTATTCTGGGGTGTACAGTCTTCATGGGGGTATAAAAACGACTAAAAACAAAGACCTATGAAATAGGAAGATAATCAAGCTCCACAACCAACAATCTCCCACTTAGAGATTGATCACAACAAATCCACTATTGTTGTACCTGCTGTACTATACTCCACCTTGGACCTGAAAAATTTCTCAGCTTCACCTTCATTCTTGAAGAGCAACTGAAACTAAGCAGGAACTCAGTTTCTCCCTCGTTACTCCCTTTGTTAACATGTTTGCGGGATTTTGGCTAGTGTGTATCTTTTCTAACTTCAAATGTCCATCTTCAAATACATATCGTATGAAATGGTACTTGAGCTATATATTATTAGTCTTCGAATGGAAGGATGATTTCTTTTCAAGATGAATGGAACTCTCGCTGTCACAGTACAACCTTCTATTCTCTTGCTTCTTTCCCAATTCCTCCATAAACCTCTGTAACCAAATCATCTATTTACTAGCCTCTGTAGCAACAACATACTCTGCCTTTGTTGTTGAAAGTGAAACAACCTTTTGTAGTTTTGAAATCCAACTTACTGTTGTTCCACCTACAGTAAAAACATACCCTGTGGTTCTCCTCCTACTATCTTTATCACCTTCCATATATGAATCAACATATCTCTGTAGAACAGTGTTTGAACCTCCAAAACATAGTGCATGAGTAGAAGTACCTCTCAAATACCCGATAATCCACTTTTCTGCCTCCCAATGTTCTTTACTTGGATTGTTCATATACCTACTCACAACTCCCACTGCATGTGTAATATATGGTCTTGTGCAAACCATCGCATACATCAAGCTGCCAACTGCGGATGAATAAGGGACCCTGGACATGTATTCTATATCCTCGTGTGCCTTGGGACACATTTACTTAGTTAATTTGAAATGGTTGGCCAAAGGTGTACTAACTGGTTTTGCATTCTTCATTCTAAACCTCTCCAACACCTTCTCTCTGTACTCACCCTAAGACAATGTCAATTTGCGATTTTTTCTGTCTCTTATTATTCTCATACCAAGGATTTTCTTTGCAGCACCTAAATCCTTCATCACAAATGAATTAGCTAATTTATTCTTGAGCACATTTATATCCTGCATATTAGACCCTACAACCTGCATGTCATCTACATACAATAGCAATATAATATAACTTCCATTTTCTATCATTTTAAAATAAACACAATTATCAGAATAGCATCTACTATAACCTTATTCTGTCATAAACCTGTCAAACTTCAAATACCATTGCCTTGGAGCTTGCTTTAGGCCATACAAGCTCTTCTTCAACCTGCATACCAAATTTTCTTTCCCTTTGACCTCATACCCCTATGGTTGTTGCATATAAATCTCTTCATCCAAATCCCCATGGAGAAAAGTTGTTTTTACATCTAACTGTTCAATATGCAAATATTCTACTAGAAAAAGACTTAAAATAGTCCTAATTGAAGTCATCTTAACAAGAAGAGAAAATATTTAATCAGAATCTATACCTTTCTTTTGT